>JAECUM010022740.1:0-57070 GCA_016617855.1 Megalonaias nervosa | reverse complement strand
AAAGACAGATAACAATGCTATATAATCGATACATTTGTGCATTGAGAATGTGGTCTCTGAAGACAGGTGGTCTCACATAGCACTGGTCCTTCAAGACAGGTTTTACTATATATATATATATATATATATATATATATATATATATATATATATATATATGCTTCATTTTCACCTTTGAGTGACCCAGGCTAAAATTTGCATGCAGCTCTCTGCCAGTCAAGATGTATTCTTCAGCATTGTTGATAAACTAGAATTAAGGCCAATGAAGGGTGACACAGATGGAAACTTGTAAACAATATGCAACATTTAGTCACTGGGAGGAAGGAGATAGTGTGATATACAAGATAAATGCAATATATTTCTCACATTTTTTATTTATTTACTAGTCAAAAGGCACAACTGATTCACATAAATTGGTCAATGCCAAACATACTGTCACAATTTTATCAATAGTTGGAGTTGTGTCATTTCTGCAATGGAGATAGTCAACTGGTATTGTACTTTGTAAAATGGTGTACTTGTTGCTCACAAGACCAATTACTCTTTCCACGTGTATTCTGTTGTATGCAATTTTCCTTGCTGCCTCTAACTCATCTGGTGATAACTGAGTTTTTCCTTTTGTGAAAGCGTTTATTTTCACTTCTGCACACATTAGTCCCACACTTTCTTGAATGTTGAATCCCCTATCGGCAAGTACTAAATCTCCTAGCTCATGTTTTTTAAAAAACCACAGTTCTCGGCTATATATTTGTCCGATACTCTTCCACCCCATCCACTAGAGAGAAAATAAACTGCATCCTGTGGTGTAATTCCAAACAGAAATTTCACTGTGTTGTGGTGTTTGTAATTTGACAAGGTTTCTGCTCTTGCCAATACATTGGATAGTCTCTCAATAAATACCTCAAAGCAGTAAATCACTATTGATACTCGGACACCAAAATGTTTTCTGAATTCCATCAGCATTGTCATTTGTAACTCTTCTCTCTCTGGCCACTGAATCAAAAACTTCATCTTAATATACATTATATGACTAATGTCTGAAAATGATTTGCTTGCACAGCTGGGAGAAATGTAAAATCTGTACCCAAGGTCCTGCAAACTCAGATTTAGTCTAAGCTTCATTACTACCAACATAAACTTTTCAAACTTACTTAGAGCACTTTTAGAAGTCTCAGGAATACTTGGAGACAGAAACTGGAAAAGTGCCATCAATACAGTGTACTTTAGTCCTGTAAAGTGTTTGACCTTCTCTGGATCATCTTGTAATGACTCCAGTGAAATCCTAGTTTTATTCAGCTTCTCTTTCAATGCCATATTCTCCAAATGCAAACGATTCAGCTCATCACGCATCTGACTTGTGATGTCAGTTTCATTCTGCAGCTGTTCTCTAAATGGCCTTTCAAGAGAGCCTTTGAGGAGAAATGAACACCGAGGAGCATTATCTGTTTCTTTGTCTGAACCTGGTATACAATGTAATTCATTTAATTGCAGTTGGTTTTGCAAATCTATTAATGCTTCAGCAGCTGCATGCTGAGCCTTTCTTTCTTTTCTCAATTTAACTCTTGCGTACCGCTTAACATTTGCTTGAGAGGTTTCTGTGTCTGCTGTTGCTGGTCCCAGTCTTAAGGAGGGTGCCCAATCTGGATTTGTACAATCGTACAGGTCAGCCTTCTTACCTGAAACAATAATATGGTGCATATAGTACATGCACATTTTGATAACAAAATTCGTATTTCTGATCTTAAACAAATACATTTAAAAGCTTTGGCCTTCTTGGCTATTTATCTGGTTCTGCCACATGCTCATTACTAGCTGATTAATCGAGACAATTTTTTGGAATTTCAAGGAACTAATATGATTGATTAATATAAGCATTAACTTTGTTATTGCATCATTTTAATCAAGAACAGTTGTACATAATCAAATATGTAAGAACTGTTACAAGTTAGTGCAATTAAAACATATAGAGTTTACTGATTACAAAGATTCATTTTTTTTCTCACCACAACATCTCTCTCTCTCTCTCTCTCTCTCTCTCTCTCTCTCTCTCTCTCTCTCTCTCTCTCTCCGATCGATCTATCGATCGATCGATCGATTAACCATGGCCAAAGCCAGGGCTGTGTTAACCTAGGATGGAAAAAAGTCATTTTTTGTGCAATAATAGTTTGCAAGCAATGATATATTTTCCAGTACCTACCAGTTATAAATGATCTTAGCACACCTTATGATGTCGTTTAGATGGGTCTGGGTTATATTGATCCGGGCTAGCCAAAGTGAACGTCTCTCGGTTGATAACTGTTCTGTTTTTGGTCCCTGATAATAAATGACTCTTGGAATGTCAAAGAAGTGTCGTTGAACGCTTTTGTTATCAACTCGGTTTGTGCAACCCCAAACAATGCATGAGTTCACCATTGTTAACGCGATTTCGTGTTTTCACTACATAAGCACGCCATACATCATGGAGGACTGAGGAATTCTGGGTAGTTGTATGACGTCATTGGAAAACCATCTATACCCTCGTGATACGATCATTGTCTAAAATAAGGACTAGTCCTTTAATTTACTGGTGGTTAGCATTAGATGGTTATTGTAAAAAATAGTTATGCTGATGCTTATTTTGGCATCAACGTGTGTGTGAGAAGCAGTGGTAAGAAGGTCGTGGTTCTGAGCGCAGATGCATCCCATGGAAAAAAAAACGAGTATTGATACCTTATATTTGAACCACCTCATGTGAGCAACGATTTAAGAACAAAGCTACTAAATTGCAATACCTAAAGATGAAGAGATGTTAAATGATATACATGGAGATAATGTGACGAGTACAGATATGTAAAAAACCAACTATATATGACTCAGGCATTTACAAAGAGAAATATATAAATTGGTTCTGAGCACGGATGCTAAAATTGATACGGTATTTTATAGCTCAGGCGTACAAATCTTTGATGGAAGTGAAACAACCTGATAAACACGAACAGTATGAAATTTGCTGATTTATACAGGACACAGAATTTCAAATATCTTATTAAAGTTGTTACCTAGAGCATGGTATTTCATATATGAAGTTGTTTTGGTTCCCAGCGGGGATGTTATCATCGATGAAGTTAGTGTCGGTATTCTACATGTTCTCGGCATATGATTGGGAAAAGGACTTGAATTTATATGCAGCAATAAAGATCTTATTCATTTGTCATTTGTTCAGAAAGCTGTATGAGTATCGGAACTTTATTTTTGTGTAATTTTCTTTCACTAAGAAATGTTGGTTCTAGGCACGGATATTTTAAGGTAACGTGCCGTAATGAACAGACTTTAGTCGATTGTTACATTATATATCTTCGTGATACGATTTTTGTCTAAACTAAGGACTAGTCCTTTAATTTACTGTTGGTTAGTATCGATGGTTATTGTAAAAAATAGTTATACTGATGTTTATTTTTTGTAGGTACCTTACATAGGAAACAACTCTTGTGAGCAACGATATAAGAATAAAGCTGCTAATATACATGGAGATAATGTGACATGTAGAGATTTGTATGAAATCAAATATATATGAGTCAGTCATTTACAAGAGTAATATATAAATTGGTTCTGAGCACAGATGCTAAAACTGATACGGTACTTTATAGGATAGGTTCAGAAACCTTTCGTGTAAGTTAAACATGTAAAGAACGAACACAGTATGAAATTTGTTGATTTATACAGCTCACATAATTTCAAATATCCTAACTATAGTATGATAAAATATATGTGAAGTTGTTTTGTTTCCCAGCGGGGATTTTTTCATTTACGATGTGAATATCCATATTCTACAAGGAGATATTTTGAGGTCTACAGATGTGAAGGAAACCCAATATATATTTCTCAGGCATTTACCAAGAGAAATATTCAAGTTGGTTCTGAGCATGTATTCTAAAATTAAACGGTAGGTTGATGTGAAGGAAGCCCAATACATTTGACTTAGGCACATACAAACACAGATGTGTAAGTTAGTTGTTGATACGGCTGCTAGAATTCATACGGTACAACACAGGACATGTCCATATATCTTTGAAGGAACATGAAACAAAAGAACTTCATGATATTCCTTAAGTTTTATACATTTACAGACTAGACGATATTTATTATTTTGTTGTAGAGAAGCACGAATGTAGAGGCTGGTTTACAGTACGGATGTAAAAATTCGAGCGGAATTACATAACCCATTTTAGTAGGTATGATCGGTTATGTAAATGCTCTTATTCCACATATTGTGGGAACAGGATTAAAAAAAAATAAATATGTAAAAAATAGTCGTGAATTTGTATATTGCTATAGGGATCTTATACTTGACATTTCGTCTGAGATCTATATGCGAGACTTATAAAAAATGTTTTTAAACATTCTGAAACCAGTGGGGTTAGTTAGAGGTGAAGATGGTGTAAGGAAGCCTGCAATACAAAATATAATTTCGTCCATTGTACCAGGAGTTGTTTGTTCGATGTCATAGTTTAACCATATTAATCGAGGATTCCAAAAGGTCCCTTAATTTCACCTGAATTTTGTACAGGCACAATACACTCTGTAAGGTCTGTAGCTCGTGTGATTATTTAGATCCTATCGCGGATGTATCTAAATGAGAGAGAGAGAGAGAGAGAGAGAGAGAGAGAGAGAGAGAGAGATTCACTGTTGCTCTGTGTGTGCGTGCGTGGTGTGTGTGTGTGTGTGTGTGTGTGTGTGTGTGTGTGTGTGTAGGGGTAGGTAATAAATGCGGGTGCAAAAACACGTGCTTCATTGGCACAGTTATAATCTTAAAATGATGCATATTAAATGAGAAATACACCTGTAGTGAAAACAGAGAAGGCATGTATAATATTTTACTTTATTCAGAGAACCACGCATTCTTACATATACTTGTATACTGTTTATATATACATGTCTAATGCATAGCAATAAATAAAGTATCAACACCATGTACTCACCCGCGAATCACGTCACATACGTTGAATCCACAATACAAGTAATTCCATCGAAAATATGCACACACAAGGATTTAAAATATTCAATAATTTTGTCACAGGTCATATAGGTCTGAATTCATTGGAGAAAAAAAAATAGCACAGTCACGTAATGAATGATGAAGCACATTTACTTTTCAGTAAGTTTGAAGTCGGTAAAAGTTTCCGTTTTAAGTGCCGTCGGTAGAGTTCGTAAGCATAAACTTTTTTCCTGTAAAAAGGAAACTTTTACGGCACAGTAAAAATGTTCCAGTAAAGTTGGAAAATGAAACAATCCATCAGATTTGATTGCTTTTATTTAAGTTCGGTAATGACTTCCTTTGAAAAAAAGTTCTTTGTTTTTATTGAAGATTGTAGTCGGCTTTCTTTAATGGCGGGTACATGCGTGATTGAAGTCACCGTTAAAGGACAGCTTTGGAGAACCAAACAAATGCCCGTTTCTTATTGTGGCGGCATAAAAAAATTGTATTGCATGATTGAGACTGAATTTTTTCCCCATTTGCTTAGTACGTTTTCATAACGATCGGTGCTTCAAAGGTAATGTTTTCTTTGAAATTTCAGCTACTATTTTATCTGGGTACATTTAAAAAAAAAATTAATTGGCCGTCGTATGGTCAATTGTAGTTACTGTCCCTCCCTGCCTATTGAATACGCAAGTGAGAGCTTTTTTTTTACATTTATGGTAGTGGAGTGATGCTGCCTTCCACGCATGCTTCAGAAATTTAAAGAAAGGGTCAGTCAACGATAGAGACGAAGGTGTTCTGGTCTGATGACAAGGATTACTACAGAAAATGTGAATGTTCTGAAGAATTTAATTCTGAGTGAAAAGAAGAGGAATTTTACTTACCATCGACATACAAATGTCAGTCTATGTAAATCTATTAATTACTAGCGAGCGGCCGAAAATCCGACGAAAGATAGATTGTGAGATAATGCCTTGTCCCGTTGATCTCCGCTACCAGAAATGTAAATTTGAAAAAAAGCGGATATTTCAAAACATACAGTACTCATGCTAGATGTCAACATAAAAGGATTATGATATAACAATGCACTGTTGAGATGGTTTGTCAATATGGACAAACAATTTGTTTATGTAACAATAGATAAATTTCAGTGCATTTTATATCAACTTTACGGCTTTCTTTCATGGGGCCTCTGAATTTCTCCACTCCAAACCAATGGTTGTATATAAAAGTTTAAACAGCCAACAATGTCGCCAATAAAACAAAAATCGCCAGATGAAATATTTTGTTGTCAATAAGGGGAAAAAATCGCAATTTGCGACATTGGCGAAGCCCCGCGCTATTCCTGAATAAATTGTTACACGTTATTTTTCGCACTTTTAAGAAGAAAACACTATTTTTTCGTGTATGAGAAAAATGCATATAAAATTTCAGTAGCCACGCCACGATCGTCTTGTATTATTCATACGCGATCTCTTCCCTAAAATGATAATAAATGTTTTGTTTTTTCGTACTTTTAAGAAAGAATTTTTTTTTCGTGTACGAGATAAATACGTGTATATGAAATTTCGGGGGCCACACCATTACCGTGTTATATCCGAATTCGTGTTATAACGGAGCGTGCTATAGCGGGATCACACTGTACTATACACGTGAGAATGTATCTACAGTCACATTATCTTTTCCCCTGATGTTTCTAACATAATATTCCTGCAGCACAAAACCAGATCTTGACAATGTCTGATTTTTGTTTTCATTTTGTAAATGAAAGTAAGGAGGTTGTGATTACTAAATGCAATAATCGGAGAAGGTGCTGACCTAATATACATTTCAAAATGTTGCTAAGCCAATATAAAAGCCAAACATTCCTTCTCGATTGTGAATTAATTTCTCTGATACTTGTTAAGCTTTTTAGAAAAATTGCACACTGAATTATCCACACCATTCTTACCTTCTTGAATCAATACATCACCAACCCCAACATCCCTTGCATCAATAGACATTTTAAATAATAATCTGAAATTTAGAGTTGTGAGTACTGGTGCGCATTTAATTATGGCTGTAATTTGTCAAAAGATTCATGAGTCAGACCAATGAAACTTGGATTTCTTACTCAACACATTGTTTAGAGGCTCGACAGTTATGGAGTAATTTGAGCAAAATACCCGATATTATCCAGCAACCAGCATCAGTTCTTGTTACTGATAGGAACTGGGAATTCAGCGAAAGACTTGACCTTAACTTCTACAGCTTTAAAATGACCATGTTCCCTAATGTCCTAAAACCGTGACACAAGCATGACAAAACTCACTTTTCCCAATATAAATCTTCATATTTGTATCACTGAGTCAATCAAAGAATTTCCGAATGGATACCAAGTGATCTTTTCAGGTATCGTTGTTGATGATGACGTCATCGATGCAGCGTGAGTATTATCTAGAATAAATGTTATCATGCTCATTAAATGCTGGAATATAGGCTGAGACTTTTTCATACAAATGATGTCACTGTATACTGATAAAGTCCATCTGGAGTTAAAAATGGCGAATATTCTTTTGCTATTTCAGTTAGTGGAATTTGCCAGAATCCCTTTAAACTGTTTTCCCATCAGCAATCAACAGCATACGAACAAACGCCCTCATCCCAATCTATTCGTGTATTAAAACAATATCGAATGATATTCTTCGATGTTGGATGAGATCTTTCCACTTTGACTTTCAGGGTGATAGTCAGAAATTTAAACTGTTGGATGCCTGATTAATGGATAGCGTTTAGAAAATTCCAGGCATAATATTTGATCCTTGATCAGGCTGAACAAATTTGGGAAGAACAACAAGTATAAATATAATTATTAAAGCTTTTACAATGGTTTTAATTTTAATCTTTCTCAAAGTAATTGCCTCTGGAAATCTTGTGGACACACGCTTAATGGTTAACAAGTATTGGTCGCCTGACCTGGTCTTAGGCAAGGGACGGACACAGTCTACCTTTATTCTCCTAAATTGTTCGTCAAATGCAGAAATAGTTTACAGATGAGACATAGGTATCTTCTCATTTGGGTTTTTCCTACCATTGGACAAAATGTTACGAGATCTACAGTACTTAGGAACGTCACTTTTAATGCTTGGCCAATAAAAATGATCAAAAATCATGTGATAAGTCTAAATGACCACTAAGTGACCGGCCAAGTGAATGTCTTGGGCTAGACTAAAAATTTCCTGTCGATATGATCTCGGAACGACAATTTGGTAGCTCAGTGATCACTCGTCACCAGGGGCTACCCGAGGTGTTCTCCAATTTCTCTTAAGGACCTCATTTACACAAATTAAAAAACTGGCACTTGTGTGGCTTCAGTTTCACTAATTACCCTCTGAAACAAACAGGAGATCTCGAGATATTGTTCCTGTTTGACAGTAAGTGATTGTCTTTTGTCACCGTGATAAAAGAGATAGCGAGGAGTATAAAGAGGATCACTGTTATCGCTACTTTTCGATTTGTCAGTGTTTGGAGAACAGGTGATCTAATAAAAAATCTAATCAATAAATGTGTCGGCTAAAGAAACAAGTTTATGATCAACATTATTCTCGAGAGCTCTTTGTTTTCCATAGTTCTGGCAATTGCACAAGCAGGATTCAAGTCAGGAATTTCACTCTCAATTGGATCAACATCTGGATCCAAACAAGATATGTAAGTTATAAGTGCATTAACCACGATCTTATTTCCAGCCAGGTCATTACCTATTAATAAATGAATACCCTCTATAGGTAAAGAAAAGACTGTTCCAAATGTCACGGGTCCGGACACTACATTTTGGGGCAAAGGTCAACAAACTCGGGCATTCTAGAGCACTCTGATGGGCTTTCTAGAGCACTCAACCTTAAACTTGCACAAAACCTTTTCATTTCACGCGCTACTGAGCGGATGTTTCCTACGGTAGTCTCTTGTGTCATAGAGCCAGACCTCAGAAGACATCGTCGGTCTCAGTCTACAACAGCAGATTGTCGGTGTCAGTGTACAGTCTACTTAAAGATGTAGCGTACATAAACTATTTCCCGCTCTGCATAGATGAGGTCGTTAAGTATCTGGCTGCCCTTTGTAAAATGGACAACAACAAGATATCCGCTAAAGAGATTTGCTGCTAAATGACGCTTACAGTGGCGTAGGCAATCCCTTTAAACGTTCTGGGTTTCAGGAGTAAAAGGGTTGTCGTTGTATGCGTCATGAAGTTCTTCACGATACTTGATGTCCAGTTGAGTGCGTCCACCGCAATTTATTACTTGTTTGTAAACTCTGCATCATGGGCAAGCCATAGATGCTGTATTAGTCAGGGTAGATTATCTAGCTATTCAGTTTTTCGCTGCCATAGTCAGGACACATTGGGTTTTACGTTTTCGCATGAAAGCCGGCTCAGCAACAAAATGCCATCACGGATGCCCTTCTCAATAAATCGGTAAATGTTGAAGATCTGTCAGCAGCTCGAACATGGTACATGTGATTTTAACAGGTTAGCTGTAATAATGGGCTGAGTCGAGGCCGTACATATTTAGAGAGGTATCATAGAAAGGACATTGGTATTGAGTAAGAGGTCCTGGTAGCTTCCATGCACTGGCAGCAAAATGTCTACCACATACCCTGCGCATGCTCATATTATGTTTGGTCATTCCATGTTGATTATAAAATGCCTCTATTGGCGGAATCTGTATTTCTTCGAATCGCTTCCAGCTGCTGATGCAAACACATGCCTTTGCATATAAAGAGACTTAGGTCAGCACTAAGCGTTGTTTGCCGTTCTGTGGCACGGAAAGCTTCCTTAGGCAGGTTAGCTATCAGCTTTTTCCAGGCTTTTTCAATAACCTCTAACTGCTTTAGTGTAAAGGTCATGTAGTTCTCGATGTTGTTTGGAATGGAGCTTATTTTCCGTTATGAGGCTCTTTCGATAGCCTCCATCATTAGGTCACAGTAGTAGCCGCATAAGTTATAAAACACAAGTTACAACTTTATTTTATTTTCCTGGGTAGATGCGAATCTTGAGGTTACATTTTTGTTCTGGGCGGCACCGCAGTATATGCAGGTAATATTTCGATGGTCTCGCACCCCATCGTTACCTAGTTCTCGCTACAAACGTTGCAATCTGTGACTTTCTATAAAGCCCTGCAGTGGTCTCCATCCATTAAAATCTCAGCTTGATAACGAAGTTCCTCCGGAATCTCTTTCCACTCTCACTGGAGCCACTGGATGAAAACTGCAACAGCATCGTGGCCGAGGTACAGCACTGGCTCCTTTGAAAAGTCATTGCTGCTAACAGCTATGTAGCAAAATCTACATGGAACCTGGTCAGCAATGTCCACCCAATCACATGCAATTTGGAGTAACTATAGCAACGCTTAAACTAATACGGATACTGCGTTTGCAAGAACTAACTGCTTGAATAATGTAGAAAACTGGCGACTACACTCCATCTTCTTAAATATAAAAAAGATAGACTGGTTATAATTTTGTGAATGCGTCACAGTGCCAATAGTTTTCATAAAATATAAAGCGGACCATGTTCTTGCACAAAGATATCTTTCATACCTTGCCAAATCGTTAACACCTGACCTTGATCATCATTCCTTTTCCTTTTCCTTTTTTTTCTGTTCCACTTTCAACTTTTCTTAATTCCGAGAAATCTTTGGTTGTATGGGATCCACCATTATGGAACATCAATCCTATTCAAAATTAAATTCAGTCTCATTCTGTAAATTTGATTCCTTGTAATAACCCCTAATGATATCCAGATTTTCTTCAAAATGTTGAAAATATAGCTGGCTCGTTTTATTGGTTTGCAATATTGTTACAACTCCAGGATCTTAGTGTAACAAGAAAAAGCAAAACCAGCAAGTTTTGTGAAATTGAAAGTATAATTTATTTTCCTAGAAATCGATGAACCATAACGACAACTGTTATCTTATGTTTTGGCACAGTGACTAGAGAAAAACTAAACATACATGGTCCAAACAAAACGTGCAAAACATAGAATGTAATTTATCTCATCACATTTAAGATCTGTAGCCTTCAGCATGTGGGAGAAACTGAAAAGCTACACAATAGGATCAACCTTCATAGATCTGATTGGATGACAAAGAAGCTGTACAGAAGCCCGGTCGCAGAACACTTCTCCTCTACTGGCCACACTTTCAGTGATATAACACTTATTGCAATTGCTCACAACCCCCCAAATGGAGCTCCGAAACCAGGAAAACAAAAGAATCTTACTGGATACGCCGCCTTAGAACATTGAAACCAAGCTGTTTAAACCAAGAAGACTAGAAAAGACAGCCATGCACAAACAAATTTATCTTTTGCAGCCGTCACATTTTCTTTTAAATGATTCTCTAAATTTGCTTAATAACATATAATTACTACAATAACAATGAAATATCTGGGATATAATTTGCGCTTACATAAATGTACATAAAATAACAAATGTCGTTATGGCTCATCGATTTCTAGGTCAATAAAAATATTTTCCAGCATCCGCACCAAGTTGAAATAAACTAGCTGAAATATAATATATTTAAAGGTTTAATTCCTGTAGAAACAGACATGAAAAGTTTTGCAAACACAACGGTTTTTCTGTTTTATTTGTTTGTTTTGTCTGTGTTTTGTGTTTACTTTTGAAAACAACTCAGTAAGAGTCAAAAGCGCACAGGCTAGTTAGCTATTAGTTTTGTACTGTTTGTTGTTAATTTTTTGCATTTATCTTAATCAATCCCTGACACACGTAATCCCTTGCTGGATCCAGTGCTCTTGAAAGGACTGATATTCACCATATGATTTGTATAATATATATATATATATATATATATATATATATATATATATATATATATATATATATATATATATATAATATATATATACCATCGACTTTGTTGTATCATATTTTGGTGATGTGCGCGTGCAGAGTACGAATTAAAAGTTATTAACCTGAATGACATTAATATTTGTTTACAGTATGTCATATATATATATATATATATATATATATATATATATATATATATATATATATATATATATATGAGTCTCATCCCTTATCGATGATATTCATAGGGATATTGGGTCCGGAATTCAGTTCTGAAGCCATGGTTGTCTCTAGCCTGCTTGGGGCACTTCCAGAAGAGCATCGCCTCCCTCAGATTGGATATTCCACCAGTGTCGCATCATTGTCGGATAGAAACTCATACCGAAACTTCTTCCGGGTCATTCCTCCAGATAATATTCAGATAAGTGTAAGTATCTAGTTTAAGATCATATGTCATAGATGTGCAAACATGTTTTTTTTTTATTGTTATCGTCATTCATGTCGCAAAAATAGTTGGTAAAATGAATGTCTTCCACGACGTTTTCATGCAAATTTCATTTCAATTTCTGGTAACACCTTGGGTCGACTTAAAATAATGTTGTCGACGGGTTGCTGTTTTATCAAGTTTCACCAACCAGTACGAAAATCAGTCGTAATAAAATGGCTTCATCTATGATTTGTATTTGTGCTATTGGTCCATATAGGTAATCTTTATGTAGAATGAGTGATTAATTCTAGCACACGTCATATTGCTTTTTATTAGTAACTGTCGATTCTAATGAATCTTTGGAATCATTGGGTGACACATGTATAAAACAATTAAAGAACTGGATAATGACTTGCTACATTACATCTTAACAACACATAGTATGAGATATCAGGCTGGACAACGAGTAGACGAATCACCACTGTCTGACATGATTCCATTGCAAGTGGCGATACATACATCTGCAGTCAACGCTAGGAGAGACGAAGTCACTTACAACTCTATCCTCAATGATATACTGGGTTGAAAAATGTTAATTTGTATTTACTGTGTTACTTAAAAGCATATACAAATATCTGTTAGTAAAGCAGACAGTGTACCGGTATATTAACGTAACTATATTGTTTGTGTGTGCATGAAGAGGTGGGGTGGGGGCAAATTTGCATCTGCGGTATCTTTCTATGGTAAATTATGCCAAAAAATTCTTGTACACAGATTGGAGGTGCACACATATTGGAGCTTCATCATTCTCTTCGTCGTAAATCAGGTTTTATGTCAGGGTATTCCAATATCTTCAACACAGCGGGTCACAGCGACCAAAAAATGTAAAATTGGTAGGACGTACATTATATATAATAATAATAATAATAATAACAATAACAATAATAATAATGATAATAATTATAGAACTCACTTTTATGTGACCTGCGGGTCTGTAATTGGACCACTGTTTCATGACTTTTGTGTCACGCTTTATATGTTAATCGTTAATTATATACACACATACATACACACATACAGAGTATTGATAAATTATGACATAAATATACCTAACACAAACGTATTTTTTTATATATTAAAACCAGTCTAAACTGGCTTGTACTCCATCATACATCCAGTTTTGTCCAGCTTTGAATTGCAGGTTCCACTTTGTCTGTAAATTTCTGACATGCTTTATAACTTAATATTTTGTGTTACAGTTAAATCAGGTACCTGTTCTCTTTTCCTAATTTCAGGATATCGATTCAGGAGTTCAAAGAGCAAACAGTGGTAAAACTATCTCCGTGATATGTTTGAAGTCATATAAACCGTTTCCTTAAATTTCAGCATGAATTTGATAATAATTCATTATTATTTCTTTACTTTACATTAATCCTCTACGATTTGAATAGAATGCTAAACAAATGTTAAGTATATAGTTACGCAAATTCACAATGAACTAGGTCAGTGACACAGAGTCCGAGCATTATTGCCTGGAATTTATTATAAGTGGTATACTTATAGATTTACATTTTCAGGCGATGGAACGTCTGATGGTCGCAATGAACTGGACATACTTTGCTGCGATTTATGACGATGATGCTTATGGACGGGAGGGCGTGGCTAGTTTGGAAAAGCTGTCAAAGGTGGAAGGAATTTGCTTGACGAAAAAGATTCCGATCGACACTCGACTTAGTAATCATGAGACAATATCAAAGCTTCAAGAAACGTTAATATCTCTGATGAATAAAACGTCTCCTATTTTGGGATTTGTAGTGTTTGGTGGAACAAACCTTGCCTCGAACTTTCTTCATGCTGTGAATAAGTCTATCAATGATTTACCAGCTATTCCATTCCTTATTCTTTCTGAGGCAGCGATGAATGTAGGTACCTTCTCAGTAGATTGGCCAACTGTTCTCGCTGGATCATTCGCGCTCAGTCCACCAATAAGAAAAATAGAAAAGTTTTCCACTTACTGGGCTTCCTTATTTCACAACCAGACTATTCACACACAAGACACAAACCCCTGGCTCATGGATGTATTTAAACTATGGTCATCACAGAATTGCAGACATGAAAATGGGACGACATGTAATGAATTACCACCAGAAGAACTGAATTCAGTTTTAGCCTCCTCTTCATTCGTATATTTTGCTGTTCAGGCTACAGTAGTACTTGCAGAGGCAATAAAAAAAGTGCGTGGTGATACATGTAAAAATAATGAACAATGTCCATCATTTTTTAACATTTCACGAATTCATCTAATCAATAAGTTGGCAAATATTAAGGTTGATCTAGCGGATTTTCCAATTTTCATAAAATCTTTGGAATCTATCTCCGTATTCTTCAATGGTTCAGTAGATGCTCTTCCTCAGCAAGGATCTACCACTTACGTGGTGTTCAACTGTCAGAAAAATATAGATGGCACTAGAGAAAATTGCTTCAAGGAGGTAACAAAAATTGATGTTTTGTTCTGATATAATTTCAAACTAATATATGTTCAAGATATTAAAATGGAGGTAAATTTGCATGTTTACGCATTTTCTATAAAGGAACATCAAGATGTGTAGTACACTTTACATAATTATTGCCTATTTAACGAGAACAAAGATATTACACTGTCTTATATATTAGTTAATTTACCATTGCGAACACGAATAATTCTTTCAAACTTCTATTGGTTATATTATTATATAATCGAATATTCCTCTAATCCATAGCAAATACCGTCTTTGCTATGGAGATCGTGATATCAAAGTGATTACAAATATGTGTGATTGCTTTGTTAGACCAGAATATGTATCGGATGTGTTCAAAATCAGTGCTCGTAGGTCTGGCTGCTAATCTATGAAATGTGCTATAAAAAGTGGCTTTTAAGTTTAAATATTCACGATGTTATCTCTACATGTTCTTCATATTTGACCGATGGTTAGATTGAGATTTATTTATTTATTTATTTATTTATTTATTTATTTACTTATTTCACTATTCCGTGGTCTTTCATTTATCTACTAGTGATAATAATTGTCATCTAAATATAGATGTAAAGAGCTCTTGACATGCTCGTCACTGTCTTCTCAATCTATATCTGAAGGGTACATGAAATTTATTACTTATTACAGACAAATTACCAGTTAAACGATATACCATTTGATTATTCAGTGCTTCTCTGCATGTCCAAATTAAACCCTCTCGATGTCAAAGAGAGTAAAGAAAGACAGTCTCCAGTAGTTTCATTATGTATTTGGCCATTAGACTGGTATTGTCGTTGACTCAACTAGCCGTCACCAACATATGGCAGTAATGTTGCCCTCGTGGGGATAAACTATATGAAAGCTTCAGAAAGAGTCTAGGTATATTGAATATAGTCAGGAATAACTAAGTCATCTTAGTGCAAAGGGCAATAAAACATTATAAAAGTGATTTTTGTAAAAACCTTTTAATTTGTGATACTATACAGAACGGTCTTCAGAACTGGATTAGTCATTTGATATATATATATATATATATATATATATATATATATATATATATATATATATATATATATATATATATATATATATATATATATATATATATATATATATAAACAAACACAATGCAGCAGATGAACTCGTGTAAACCGATGAACTGGTATAAATCAAATGACAATACATCTTCTTTGTCTATGGTATGAACTTCATAATTTGTCTGCCAAATGTTTTATATCGCTCAAGAATAAATCAGCCTAATGCATCTTAAGAAACGTGTATTTTGTTTACTGTAGTAATTGAAAACTGTGAAAATTTAAATCATTTTGTATCTCTTACAGGTTGGTAACTACGACAGACTCTCTAACAAACTTAACCTTTTGAATCATGATATAAAGGATTACAAGTACCCTGGATACACAGAACTGTCCTGGAACGAAACCAGGAAAGGACAGTGCAGCAACGGATCAGTATGCACTAGCTGCATAATAGACAAACCAAATCATGCATTTATCATTCCAGGAGAGCTATACATTGTTGCCGTTGTCCCCGTCCATGTTCGTGGATCATCGCCGATGCAATGTGGTGATGTAAAAAGAGGAGGAATAGACATCGTAGAAGTAATAAAGTTTGCAATTCGTCAGTCTAAAGATCAACCTGGGGTTGAACTACCTAGCGTTTCAATAGGCGCCATCATAATTGATAGCTGCATACATCCTCTGATAATAAAAGAGAGAATTCTAACTCTGTACACATACGGCATACGTAATTACGATGGAAGCTATTCTCAAATTATGACGAGAGTCATTGGTTTTATTGCAGCATGGTCAAGTGATATAAGTATTTCAGTGGCAGAGATTTTGACAGAAACTAGACATGTTCAGATTGCATATGGATCTACAGCTCCTATTTTGAGTAACAGGACAATATATCCGTATTTCTTACGTTTGACAAATTCGGATATCCTGCAAATAAAACTTATGGTTGACATTATGAAAGATATAGGAGCAAATTACATACAAATTATTAACACCGATTCTACATACGGCAACGGAGGCAAGAACGCTCTATTAGAATCAATTCAAAAAACTGGAATTTGTGTTGCCCAGGTCATTACTATTCCATCCTTTCCGAACTTTGAGCAAAGTGTTATCATTCAGAGAATCAGAACATTTTCATCAGCAAAAGTTGTTATACTCTTTCTCAGTACTTCAGATCATGAATGGTTGGTGCCATCATTGGATAAACATTTGGAACCACACGAATTCATATTCATAGCTTCAGAAGAATGGGGAACTCGACCAATACTTAAAGACGTTAAGAATTTGATTGGAACTATAACTCTATCAACAGACCTGCCCGTGAACCAGAAATTCAGGGAGCACATGTTGAACTTGAGGACAACTGGCGAAGATGCTAATCCATGGTTGCAAACGTTCATGGAAAAGGAACTGAAGTGCCATTTTCAGTGGAGTTTCAACAAGACAGCTTCTAAATCATGCAGGTATCAATCGACAAGCAGGACAGTGTCTAACAGAATAATTATGCTTTAAACTGGTAAATTCTGGCGAAGGAGTAGACATTCGTGGAAAGAAACCATGCAATTTCTGGTAGAAGAAACAAAGCTTTCCTAATTCAATTGTACTAAATCTAACCTAAAGATGTCTTGTTTTCATCACTTTTTAAAAAAATTTGACCAATTCACTAAAATAAAGGATCTTATTCGGAAGTCTTTTGAGTTATTAACATAGAAGAATCTTTAAACGGCGAATTTTGTTTCGTAAGTGTTCTTTAATTTTTTTAATGAAAATGTAAAATGAGGTGAAGACGACGTGGCAATGCAAAATTCTGAAGTAAAACATCATCTAACGTGAATTGCATATCTTGTTCTAATAACTTAAAAAAGGTACTCTATGCGGATGAAATGAGACTTGTTATAAAGCCTAGGAAACAGAGACCCTAGTTCAAACCACCCACTTTTGACTAGAGACCCAATTTATTTCAAAGGTAACATTTGGTAACATTTGTTGTTGTTTTCATAATTTCCTTTTAAGTTCCATTCAGAAACATTTATTTTCGGCTTCCTTACCTTGCTACACTCTCCACCCCCACCCGCGAAGCAGTATACTCAAGGTGTTGCTGGTTTGGCATTAGTATTAGTAGTAGTAGAAGTAGTGGTAATAGCAATGATGGTGGCGGTGGAGATAGTAGTAACACTGTTGAATCTACTTACATCGAAATTAGATGTTAACCATGGATAAATTGTAGTTTTCGCATATATTTCAGGATTGACGAAGGCCTGAAAAACGATTACAAGATCGATGCCTGGGTACCATTGGTGGAGAATGCAGTTTACGCCCTTTTGACGGGTGCGTCACGGACATTAAAGAAACAATGTGGCCAAACTAGCTCCATCTGTGACAATTACCATGCAAATATTATGGAACTTGTTGAGGAAATCAAACAAGTACAATTAGATATGCGCGGGACTGGGAATAGAGAAGATTTATTCGATAGAAACGGCGATGGTATCCTTGGATACATTATTTATATGGTGGAAAAGCAAGCTGGTGAAGTGAAGTATAGAAGGGTAAGTTTGTAACCTAATAATCCGATGTGCATACACAAGTATTTAATCGTACTCTGCTTTATAAATTTGAATATGATATTTTGCACTAAATTAAAGAAATCAATAACATTATTAACCTATATTCTTTTGAATTTTAGTATTTGATAAAGACTAGTCCAAAACCAGCTGTTATCTCTGGTATAACAATGGTGGTGTTCAAAATTACGCAGCAACAAGAACAAGAACTGGAATGGAAGCAACAGAAAACATTTAAAAAAGTTCAGTTAGAAACACTTAAAGTGCAGAGCACATGATGGCATATATTACACTAAATTTCATTTACCAAGAAGCAATTGATATATCGAGTTTTGTGCTAGACTGAATGGTGGCAAGAACAAATAATAATGGAAAATTTAGTAGTATGGATGATACTCCATGCTAAAATCACATATTTACGTAGGGAGCTATTGTCTTTATGGAATAACAAGAATGAAATAAGCATGCAGAAGGCATCATATCATTATGCAATTTGATGATTGCCACTGCTTTCCTTTAGATATAATTATTCTGCTCGGAATTTAAACTTTATATACATTTGATGATATTGTAAAGCCATAATGTTTGACAGTATTGAAAGAAATATAATGATACATAAAATATGTTAAAATTGTCCGTAACTCATATAGTAGACTTATTAGTAAAGCAAGATGAGACAAATTGTTTTGTAAATACTGTTAAATTAAACATTTTAGAAGTGTTTAATTAAACAAATTGCATGATGGAATACATATGACATACATTTAATCAGAAGATTTTATGTATAACTACATGCGATGTGTTTCCCTGAAACACTTTCTTCATTCTTTATTTAGCTAGGGCAGTCACTTCCATTCTATTGGGAAAAGAATATATGGGAGAACGCAATG
Organism: Megalonaias nervosa; assembly: GCA_016617855.1. Lineage (NCBI taxonomy): Eukaryota > Metazoa > Mollusca > Bivalvia > Unionida > Unionidae > Megalonaias > Megalonaias nervosa. The sequence continues at coordinate 37,832 of JAECUM010022740.1, read as the reverse complement.
AATTTCACAGGCGAGTCAGACCTCAAGTGTGGACATAAAACCTTGTGCCCACTATGCTTTCCGGAACAATCGTAAGTACATTTAAAAGGCAAATAAGGCGAACTGTTTATGGTACCATTTACCATGACAAAAAGAGACAGCTAATAATAACATTATTTCTACGAAAAAATAATTAAATAATTAAATCACAAAGGCTTTTCTCAGAAAAAAGCATCGATAAAGCACGTATATGAAACTAGCATATTTTATATGATGAACCTTGTTGACGAGTATTACACAGAAGTTTCACTTTGTGTTAAATTTTATTTAATTCACTTAATTAGGTTTCACATTTTAAAAACAGGTTGCTGAAATTTAAATTCAAGTAATGCAAACATCGTTCTAATGCCCTGAAACTTACTGTTAAAGCCTTATTTTTAATGATTTTAAAGGTTAAAGCAATGGTAACATTAATTGCTGCATATTGTACAAAATTCACACTTTATGTTCCTTTAAATAGGAAAATGGCACCAATTATATATATATATATATATATATATATATATATATATATATATATATATATATATATATATATATACCACATACATAAAAAAATAACATGCATTTAAAGTGTTGATATAAAGCAATTTGATATACCAATACTATTGGTGTATCAAATTGTGATCCGCCCATGGCGCAATAATACGCATATATAAACATTCTCGCGAGCGTCTGCAGTTGATTCTAGATCAATGATCAATTTCTGCACATTAGTCACTAGTGACGTATGAAAAATAACGATGAAAAGTATTAATAATCCCCGTTTTCTAAATTAATTTAATATGGTACACATTTTCATCACAATCCTTTCTTCTTTCTGTTCTCCCCTCCCCTCTCATGCATAACAGACAAACTGCGCAGAAATGTGGAATGAGAGAGAAAAGGAATTTGGGCTGGATTAAAACCTTGAAATAGAAATTACACCAAGTAACCTACAAGAATATGGTTCGTCTTAACGATACGTGTGCACTTTCCTTGGGATTTATCAACAGTGTTTATCAATGATACAATGTTGCAAACCAGCAAATTCCTCGGTTACGTGGTACATATACTGTGATATATTTAATGTTATGTTTTTTTGTTTTTTCTTAAACATACCATAATGTTCTAAAAAATCGATTATTATTATTTAAATATGAAAATGTCCAAAGGACTCTCTCTCTCTCTCTCTCTCTCTCTCTCTCTCTCTCTCTCGACCATAGTAGCAAGATACGGGCTAAAATCTATGAATTGACGAACGTAGAGGATTTTATTTTGTGTCATCGCACAATATCTCTGGACTTATGAATGATGGTGAAAGTTAAGTCAAACCGACCAAAGGATGAGAGAGAGAGAGAGAGAGAGAGAGAGAGAGAGAGAGAGAGAGAGAGAGAGAGAGAGAGAGAGACAGACAGACAGACAGACAGACAGACAGACAGAGTTTTAAAGTCAAACCGACCAGAGAGAGAGAGAGAGAGAGAGAGAGAGAGAGAGAGAGAGAGAGAGAGAGAGAGAGAGAGAGAGAGAGAGAGTTTATGGTCGATTCTACTGTTGCTAAAGCAGAATAATGGCTTAGATCAACTGTAAATATATTAAAATATTTTAATTACCTCTTGTTGGTTCGTCAGTTGGCTTAGTTTCTATTCCACATTAATTTCCATGCGCCGGTATGTGAAAGGCGTAGCTATCCAAGTGTTGCTAGTGCTCTACTTTTATCATTAAAACCATCTTTCATGTTTAAATCATAAGTGTGAGTTATATTGATTTAGTCAATGTGGAGAAAAATAGAAACCAAGAAAAGAAAACAATCAACTTATCAATATGCAGAGGTGATTGCAAATAGCCACTAAAGGCATAGAGCTACATTTTGTGGCGGACACACTCGGGGATGTGAGGAGTTCATTCACTAGGTCAATACACGTCTGCCAGTAGTAAATCTGAACTCCGTTCAAAGGGCAAACGTATGTATTTGTATGTGATATAAATAAAATATTTATGTACAGTATGTACGCTGTATCAATGATATACCAATCGTTGTATAAATTTTTCATTAAAAGGAAACTCAGCAAGCTTCGTTTCCTTGTAATGAAAAATGTATACATCTCGTGGTATATCATTGATACAGCGGACATACTATGCATATATATATATATATATATATATATATATATATATATATATATATATATATATATATATATATAGTCTTTCTTACTGTTATTTGCCTTTATGCCTTGAGACAATTAGGTATTTTCAATTATACCCTTCCATCTCTTTGATTTTGTCTGTTTTAGCCAAGTACAAAATACAAACAATGAATGAAGCAATTTATAGTGGGTAAATGTTAACAGGCTGTTCAAATAATATTTGAGTGAAGATGTTAATCAAAATAAATTTCACTGATTCAAAATCGTCTTAATTGCATTAGATATTTATTTTGTGAATGAATACGTATTGTCTCCGACAAACAACAATATCACCAGAAAAAATTATTTCGCAATTGTTCAAATAGAATGGTTGAGTAAGGCATCTACCTCATGAGCGAGTAAATGATGAATTACTGTAAACTCATTATTTTTCGTATGATAACCAATTTTCTTGGATTTCGTGTTTTTTACAAGCAAAGAAGAGAAATACCCGATGAACAATAATCGCTTTTTTGGTAATATTGGGCCACCTTATCCAAACCACGACTTTAGGGAATTTCACACTGTACATTACCATGAAAATAAACGAATTCGTAGTGTTTTGCAGTATGTTTTCCACAAATGGGCTATTTATTGACTTTCAAACATTATTGATAATAGATAAAAGTCCTGAATATCACCGTAAAAAACTAATGGAATCAATGCAATGTAATCAATAGCATAGATAGCGGCATCTCTGGTAAGCATGACCCTGTCATTGCTATCAAGCTTACACTTTCAAGCACCCTTGGACAAATTAAAGTGCGAATAGATTCCTCAGTGAATCAAAACTATATGTATTTTTCAAAAGTATTTTTTTTTTCTTCTTCTGGTGATAGTTCATCTTACCCCAGGTGCTTCTCGACAGATTTAAAACTGTGCATGAATTCTGCGATAAAGAAATTATGCAAAATATTTTATGTTGCAGGTCTGAACCCCGGACTTCGTCCTACATAGAATTTCTGTATTCCACCATAGCTTTGGTAATTCTCTGCATTGTGTCAGTGGCAGCGGTGGTCGTTCTTATTATTAAGCATAGATGTAAAGGTAGGACCAAAGTTTATAGGAGGTGTGTGTGTGTGTGTGTGTGTGTGTGTGTGTGTGTGTGTTTAATATCAGTGGCACGTACAAAATAATTATATATAATTTGATGTTGGACAGAATAATTCCAAACCGTACACTTTGTTTGCTTGACGTATATGAAACCTGACTGAAGTTGTTTTAAATGTTTCAAGTGAAAGTTTAATTAATGTACGTGAATGACATCATTAAATGTGTCGTAGTATTTCTTTTGCTTAACATGGTATTTATTTTCGTAATAATCAACCAATATATATTTCAACACATGCCTTTACATTTAATAGCACAACCGATGGAATTATTACATTAGAGTTTCAAGGATGCACGGTACAATATATGAATACAATTCTGCACTGCAACCGATTTCATCGTCTGGGCATTTCTGATCCACAACATTCTCCAGGGTTGCGTCGACTGAGTTGATAAAAGTCAGTCCGAAACCGATTAGCTTTTCCAAATTATGTGCTACAATGCCACGACATCCTATTTCCCACCGGTAGATTTCAGATCTTCTAGCATATCTACTGCAACTCATGGATGAGTGGTTGACACTTGTCCAGTACCCTCTCATGGGACTTCTCCATTGTAGCTTCCAGAGCACTGTCAGTTCCAATAAAATCACCTGTTGCGTAAAACAGATTTTCAAGCCTGCACTGTGCATCTTTAAGTCCCACAGTTTGGTCCCTTTTGCTTTGATATTTTGTATTCATCATTAACAGTTGCCGAATTGTTTTAGAAACGGAACTAGGGCCATAAGGTCCAGAATTTTCTTTAAGTTTGCATCGCCTCAATGCTGACCTCTACATGTCTATAGTGTAATCTGAACGTAACAAAGACGGGATGACTGTGGTATGCTTTATTTTGAAAACGAAGCAAGCACACGATTCAGTATCTCATAGGGGAAGTAAAAAAATGGAAGCTATCACACTTACAAAATTTCGAACATGCCATATAGAAGCAAATAGTGTGAGTACTGAGTGACTTAAAGGACGGTCTGAAACAAAACACACCTACACAATTGTTTCCCCTTTTCGGATTAATATCTAGTGCTATACAATTATTTTTTAAATACAGGACTAAATTCCAGATATTAAGATACATACCATATTATGGAGAAGTAACGTTTATTTCTCTTGAAAAGTGTTTCAGAGATGTATTTGCATTTATTCCATTAAGCTACTGTATTTTTTCACATTCTTTATCCTAGTAGAGATTCTAGGGCAGAAAGAAATGTATTAAGTGATTCAAACTATACACACGATGAAACATGTCTGAATTCAAACACCATTGCAATTTCTAACGCAAAACGAACCTGGAAATTCCGAAGATAATTGAAACTATGAAAGTGGTTTCCCCAGAGGATGTGGTGCCAGTAGACGAAGTGGAATGTAAACCTTCGAGTCACTAGTTTTCGTTTTCAAAAGTGAACCGCCATGACCAACAAATTCACTTACGAATTTTGGCAAAAATTGTTCAAGTTAAGCTTTCTGTTAGTGCAAGGTGTGTTGGTTACAGCATTGCAATAACTGTTTATTTTATGTTCAGTTTAAATATTATGTTTTAAATAATAAAATGCTAATTTTATCGAGTTTATACATTGTATAATGATGCAATTAAAATTTATCCAATTTTTGTTGTTCGTATCTTATTATATTGACATATCGAGTTTCTTTGGTGATGTAACACAGGAGTTTTGATGGTATTAAAGTTATTGGTAACACATCAATTTGCTCTGGGTGGTATATAATCCAAGGTGTTGTTTGAGAGTCGTTAGATATTTAGGCTAATGTTTACAGCAGATGGTCCATTCAGAATAGCATATATACATTTTTTCACCATGAGTTCAGACGTCTTTAAAGTAATAAAACTGATTTATAAAATAAATTGGAAACGTCCAGTACTGAAGTACATTGTATACGGGTTGATGTTTTATTCGTGCGCTTCTACCGATGGCTACACCACCAGCAGCTACGCTTATTATAAAAGCATGGCACCTGGTGGTGTTTATATGGTGGCTTGTATAAGATAATTTGGCTTGAGAATATAAAATGATAACAACCACACTGGTGGCGTACGACCTGCTGCTAAAGATAAAGCCGTATTCAGTATGGCGATGACACGTAAGGCTGCCGTTGTTCTTTCTGAGGTTTCTACAAATAATGCATGCTGAGTAAGGCGCAGGGTTTACCGTACAGTAATTATGTGATCCTTAAATTGATACAGACGTTTGAGAGAGTCGGCTTCTAGCTGATAACTATGTTTACCAAACATATTATTACCTGATGTCCAGTGACCGACAACAAAATAAACCCCCAAAGCGGTTCAAAGCTGTTTTGTTTTTGCGTCACGGAGCAACACGTGATGGTCAGCACAATGCATCAAATGGTGGCAGCGTAATGGAGATAGACATTATCCTCTGCTCTGCCGCACGAACTCGGTTATAGCAAAAAAATTGTATTTTCTCTGTTCTTTCGTTTCATCTGTTTCTGTCGTTTCGACTGACACCACCACACATCTTACATTCATATGGATTTCACAGCAAGACATTTCATTATCTTCTTTAGAGCTATGGCCTTTCCTTTTCATCTTTTTCTTTTTCGTTTATATACAGGATGACCTTGTCGAGTGTGGGCTCGAATTCGTCTTCCGATATTGCATTATCTTTAGGTGCCTTGGTCCGCGATAGCGTTTGAATTTGTTTCTGCAGAGATATAAATAGTATTGTGATGTTAGGTTTTATTGCTAATGATATGATTTGCCAATAAAGCTCCAAAACAGCACAATGTCCTAGCAGTGGAAAGGCTATTAAAAGGTGTTCTCGCTTTCTTAGGCCCACTTACGTGCGTGTCGTGGTTTGTGCATTCTATCAATAATATTAACAGCTCGTTGGCAAATTTGGGATAGGGGTGTTTCTCAATTTCAATATGCAGAATGGCTTCAAGTTCGCCTCACCTTTTTCGTACGAATATCACGTAGATCATGTGACTTTGGCTACAGAGACACGATAACTTCTTTCTTTATGATAAGTTTAAGGTTAAACTTTCATTAGGCTGGAACGGCGGGGGCGGGGAGAGGGTAGCAAGTTTCGCTGACATGCGTGCACTCATCTCCAAGCACTCGTAGTGGCAAACTTGCAAGACGGCAGTGTGGTGAAATAAAATGTCAGTTCTTTAATATCTTTAGATCCGGAAATAATACTGTCACCACCAACACGCTCGCCAAGAGTTATAACCAGCTTATCATTCGTAGGGTTTGTTATTATGAGTCTGTGTGGGTATTTCTGAGCAATCATCGTAATAATACAAATCATTTTTGTTTTGTCTTTTGAGCCGAGTGACAAGATGATGTTACATACCACGAAAGAAAGGTTACTGCCGTTGGGGTTTCTATCAAAGACTTTTCTCCAAATACCATATTGCCATTGTAGCAGCAATCGCAACATCGTCTCGTGTGTGCTCAGTACGTTTTCGGTTTGTTTCTACTGCTGTTGGTGCAGATACTCTTTCACCAGGGGTTTGTATTTCCTGTCGATTTGAAACGTTTCTGTGCAAACTGCTCCATTACACCGTTATCTTCCTCTGCCATTACATGCCATTAAGACCAAATTTATACAGATCATTTATTCCATTAACGATAACACTGCAGCTAAACGTGTTGGAACTGTCAAGGCCCTTGACAATGTCATTTAAAAGCGCGACGCATCTATTGCAGTTACATGTGTAAATAGGTTCTTTGTGCCGCTCGACTTTGGGCTGCTAAATGACCATATGTCAATATCCCAGTGAGCAAGAACACTAACCACGGCGGGGACTACACTAGTAACGGAATTTTGCTAGAATGTGTCTCCGTTATTGGACTTGCCCCGCATGATTAGAAATCAGTACATGAAGAAAATGGAATTCTGTATTGGCGAATTCTACGCCATTGCACGATGATGGTAAATGAGAACTATAGCGCGTGAAATGTCACATCAACGCTACCGCTAAAAGCATGAAAGTGATAATATTGCTCTTCAAGGATCCAACACAAACTGCGGATTTTAAAAGCGACACAGAATGCCTCTATAACCCCCTCAGCAGCAGGGTGTAGGTGATAATCGAAGGCGGCCCAGTCCAAATATATGCAAACGGGCGTAAGCGATACCAGCAATAGGAGGAGGCCATGAAAATAATGTCGACGGAGTCTATACTGGACGCAAAGCTGCCAAGTTCGATGTCGGTGACTTTTACTAAAAGGTCGCACTGGTCCTCGATATCAGGGCATAGGAAGACCACACGCTCTGGATCAAGCATAACCAAGGCGAAACAATGGGATTACGCTGCAAATTAAAATGACGACTAGTTGGCTGATACGTTAAACATGCATTTATTATCATAGACGCGCAGTTTGACATCGAAAATAGTCATTTGTCTCAGCAATCCACAACTCCAAGTAATTAAAATTAGTGGCAAACTTGCAAGACGGCAGTGTGGTGAAATAAAATGTCAGTTCCTTAATATCTTTAGATCCGGAAATAATACTGTCACCACCAACACGCTCGCCGAGAGTTATAACCAGCTTATCATTCGTAGGGTTTGTTATTATGAGTCTGTGTGGGTATTTCTGAGTGATCATCGTAATAATACAAATCATTTTTGTTTTGTCTTTTGAGCCGAGTGACAATGATAGCTAAAATATTTTATTACATTATGAAGCATTGGTTTATTGCCTCAGTCACTTCGAAGATCATCTGTTTGGCCAACATCGTGTTGAAGAAACATTTCAAGATGTTGTTAAAACCGAGCTCGAGTACTGGCTAGTTTCTGTCGGTAACCTGAATGTCAAACTAGGCGCAAACTGTCTAACTTCTACACACCATCACATGAACTGCAAAAATATGAGCTGGTGTTTTATGTGGCTCACGAGTACTTTTAAAGCAAAGTTTTACCCTGTTCATGGGCTTAGTGGTGATCCTTTTGTTTTGGCACTGGACGTAGAGTTGGGGATTCATTATCTGGCACAAGCCGTGAAACGTGATTAGATTCCTGACCTCATGAATCGCCAAGAGCGAAATGCCAACTTTATTAACGCGATCTGGCGTGTATATGCATCCTGGATGTGGCAGATTGTTGCTCGCGTTGAAGGCATACATTTGTGCAATCTTCTTGCGAGGAACCACAGATTGTGCTTGAAGATATTTACCCCAGGTATTCTTAATTATCATGTAGCTCGACGAAGCCGAATAGCTTGCTAAGGTAATGAATGCATGTGCGAATTATGATGCTTCTTTGACAATACAACCTTTAGTGTTCGGCGAAAGATAGACTAATTTTGTTGATGCGTTAGACATTTATATTTTTAGGCATTGTGTAACGAAGTCATAGTGTACAGAAACTCTTTTCTTCTTGCAGTTACTCTAGGTGGAACTTGTGCCATAAGCTGGCTTATACTACCGTCCGACAAATGTCTTTAACCTTGCAAAACTCCATGTTTAAGAATGATGTACGTCTTGGGGAATAGGCCAATGAAATCTGTTATTCAACAGCATGCTACAATACTAACCAGGTTTCTTTTTCTCATAGAAATCTTTACTTCTCAGTTTCAGCCAGCATACATATGTTTGCCTGCGTGAATTGTTATACCCATATCTCCATATTTCTTTAAATAGAAAGCCCATCCAAGAACTCTTCTGCTGATCCTTTATGGTGGTCTTCGGCTTGAGGTATCAGCAATCTAGTGGTTCCCTAACAGCTCTACTTTATCGAATTCAAAATCTGTACAGCTGAATATATGATTGTAAAACGTTGAAATTATTGTTCATATATACAGTAGACTGACGATTTCGAGGAACTTGCACGGCAACCATGCTTTCAGATACAATACATCTGAATTAGTTGCATGGACCTTCAGTTAACTGCCATTAACATAATTCCCCATTGCACATTTTATTGGTTATATGCTTTCATAAATACTATTTCCTACATTTAGTTCGAAACTATACTATTTGCAAGGAACTCGCACATTGCCTTTTTCAATACCTTTGTCAGTTTCCTAAGAAAATATTAATGAGAATTTAAAGGTTCCTAGTTAAAAGGCGAATTTTAAATAATTGCAATCATTCATGAGATCTTAATTGAAATCACATTTTTTCCATTTTTATAAATAGGTGTAGGTGGCAACACAAGCTGCGCAAACACATATATCACCCCCATGAGTGAGGGTACTGACAGCAGTGACTATTCTGAAGAGTTGTTTTACACTAATCCGACAAGATCTGAGACTGTACAGGGATATATGCAAGAAAACAACGTCTACGATGAAACCCATATCAATCAGATAGAAATGCAAGAAATGTGATAAGAATCATATCGGCAACTACAGCTTTGACAATTGTTATTATATTTTGATGACCAACTGTTATTTGCTAAAATGATATATAGGTTAGAATAAACTATAAGGATTCTAAATCGTTAGGCAATTTAACTATGCACTGTATTTTCGTCTTCCAATCGACGGACACAATATTCAGAAAAGCTTGATTACCAATTTAACATTATCGTCGGAAGAGAAGTATACGCACGAAACTAAGCTACCTGTATATATTCCTTTTTCTTCGTTGTTCAGTCCCCTGTATAATAAGAATATCTTTTGTTACGTGTAGGCTCGTACAATAATAACAAAAGAAAAGAGTGAAATTAACAAGCTTTGTAAATTTTAACAAAATAATTTATTTCCCTAGAAAACAATGTAAAAATTGGAAATAGGACTTACGGTTTGTGAATATAATCCAAAATTTAATCCTAAGATTGAAAAATACAAGTCCTATCACTAAACAGTTCTAATAAAATCCGAGTTCGAATCTCGATGAAATTCTAATATGGAGACGATGACGTCAGAATAGACCGTTGTACTGGTGGTAACAGATCCTTGATTGAATCACAGTTTATGTTTCCGTATAACTCCAGAATAAATTTCCACTGAATTTCTTTGTCCTAAAACTTTTTATAAAAAAGTACACTTGTTTGGTTTTCTAGAGAACAAATTATTAAATTCCAAAAACAAATGAACTTCAAAAACAATCTGGCTTCAACAATTGAAACCTCTCGAGCCCTCAAGGTTTAAAATACAACTGAATAAATTTAATACCAATCGGCTGTTTTAAGCCTCGATTTTAGGTCACATGGTACTCCACGTGATAGGCTGCGTGATTTACTAATTTGAACATCGCAATAAAATAATATGCCATTTGTCAAGTATGCAAGAATAGCCCTATCTAAGTACCAAATTCTGGCACTGAAAATATATAAAATAGAAAGGCTGTTTACAACTCAGCTAATACGTGGGCCGAAATGACCTTGGAAATAGCCAATCGTTAACACTCGATGTTTACAAATCTATGAACCAGGGTGAACTAAAAATAATGCTAATGTAACACCTTTTGCGTTCTATACAAACAGAATTTACTTAAAAAAAATACCGAATCCCGTGAAAATAATCATTACAATAAAATGTAATGGAATAAAAATAAAATAAAAAAGAATTTTAAAACTAACACACAAGCAATTTAATTACATATACGTAACACTTTGCACAAAATAATGCTGGAAAAGATCATGGTAGAATTAATTGGACATAGACAACAAATTCAATTAACGAGAATCGTTATGCAATTATCTTGTCAAATTGCTATAGCTGTGTGGTGAGCTAAGTAGTAAAAGTTGCAAAAACGTGTTTACGGTATATGCATGACATGAGGAAACGTTTAAAATGATGACTGCGTTGCTTGTTTCATTTGAATAATTCCGTTGTAGGTGCCCAATGTCAACATCCGGCCCGGTGTCATATTCCCTTTTACGTCCGGCAGTCATACAATAAAAATGATTTTAGTTGTCAAGCCTCTATTGTGTACAATTCATCTGAAAAAAGATGTTTATAGTTTGAGGTAATTACTAATTACTTGTAGACAATCATTTACCTACATTCTTGTAAATACCATATTTAGCATACAGCCACTCATAAATAATTAGTTATCTGTGGCCTAAAATCAAATTTTATTTTCATTATAATTATTTATAATTAGCATCATTTATTTTTAAAACCTAATGTAGAGGCATATAGTTTTGACTCGCCATTATCGTGTTCAAGATATCCAGGAATTTGTTTCAGTTTAGAATCTGGAATGATAGAATGATGCAATGTTTCCAGTACGTAATAGAATATTCGGCACGAAATTCTTTATACATACAAAAACAAGTATTATTGTTACTATGACGATATGATGCGCGCATCCTGAACTATATTACTTACCAAGCAAGCTGAACTCTAACAGAACGAGATAAATATGGTTATTTTGCTTCGTTGTCTATATATTCTATTTAAATGCTTTAGTCTTTTAAAACATTACTCAAAGTCCTTAAAAGTCATTAAATGCACTTAATCGGTAGCATGGGCCTTTTTTTCTTCAGAGGGGCGTGTCTGGCGAATATCTTATATGAAAAACGTGCATGAAGAGTGACTGCCATAGAAAAAGCCGTAAATCTTCGAAACCACCTCTCTTTATTCCCAGACTTCAGTTCCTTTGGATGTTAATGAAATCCCAAGTTAGAAACGTCATCAACTATCATCGGAAGATGTTTCCTAGACTAATCGCGTCATCACATCCATGGTGGGAAGCGATACAGTTAAACTCGTGCAAAATCGCATAAATTATGTGAAAATCAGAACACAATTGATTATAAATTAATTACCAGATTACAAAAGGATGATATCAAGCTTAACACATAGTGATCATGTAACCTCGTGGAGTTGTTAGGTTTTCGTCAGATAGACATACCCAGTGTGACAAAATATGGAAAACAAAAACATATTTAGTCCAACCAGGGTATAAAAACTATAGATTTTGTTCTCTAATCTTTGATAAATTAATTTATCTAGTTCGTTAATCACACACGTATGTGATCAAATGTACGGCAAATAGATTGTTAGTAATAAGTGCTACTGAGGATAAGTATTACACATCATCTTGTTATGCAATCCTATAATAACTGTTAAAATATCCAGACTGATTACCAATATGAACTGTAAGTAAATCAGACAACTTATTCTTAAAAGTATAAACTAATCCACTCTGACTGGCCGATAGAACGTGTGAGAAAGGGGTTGTGCATGTTGTATCCGTATCCACTTATTATATTTGTTGCTAGAAGGCAAATAAAACTAAAGTAATTTAAAAGACCATAATTTTCAAATTACTTACAGTTTTGGTAAGATCGGCAAAATAAGCTTTCATGCGATGCATGATCAATCCAACTGAGACTTTTTAGAACGATGAAAATTATATGCTGTGCTGCTCTTTTTGAGAAAAATGTTCTTGTAAATGTTGACCAGTTAAATCTAGTTCGTTGAGATCTCCAGGTTTATATCCGTTAGTACCTGTGCGGCGACAGCTACACAATGAAAATGATTTAAGTTCAAGCCTACTATTTAGTAAAATTTACCCATAGGTAGGCGTCATCTGAAAAATTTCATTAATTATTCCCATTATTATTTTTAGCCAATCAGCGACCTCCATTCTTTCAATTACACTATTTAATATATACCTAGTCTGGTTACGTAGCTCATACAAATAACTAGCTGCATGTGACCTCAATACAGTTCACCTCAAGGATATAAGCAAAATGTACTGACATCTAATTTTCTTAGCTATATAGTTATAAGGATCCAGGTCATCCAATTGGACAAAACTCCTGTCCGACCACCAAAATTTACCTGTAAAATGCAGTCAGGTAATCATGGACACCTATTTAGATGATGCAGCGGTTGATTGGAATGTTTGTTATTTGATGGCTGATTGACATTTCCACTCCTATCAAATAGTATCTCAGAACATTGTTGACTGATACAAGTGGTATCATTGCAAATTGTTCAGCCTCTTTCTTGTGGAGATAAATGCTCTCTAGGTGGCCACAACCGGTAAAACTAAACAACTTTCATATGATATATTAAATAATAGATTGAACAGTTTATTGCCGTTATAATTCAATATGGATCTTTAATGTTATATGCTCATATATATATATATATATATATATATATATATATATATATATATATATATATATATATATATATATATATATATAAAACACCCATTAAGCGATGATCATTATTTGCATAATCATAAGTATATCATGTATATCTACGTGCATATAAGTATGGCATGCTTACAGGGATAGAACCACTAATTCATTTCCCATGGAGATGATGTTAATATATTAAAATAATTTCTGCATTAGATTGGCGTACAAACAAAACAATCTTGCATTCATTGCAGTAAGAGAATTGATTTTCAGCCATGAAAAACAAGTGTACCGCGGAATTTTCTTGGTACCCGGTGCTTTGAAACAAGGCCGCCCCCTCTGATATATATATATATATATATATATATATATATATATATATATATATATATATATATATATATATATATATATATATATATATATATATATATATATATATATATATATAATTTTGTACTCTATTAATATTCCTCCGAAGTAGACTGTTTTTATCTCTGGCTGTAAAATAATTAGTGGTCCGACACCTATAGCGAAAATCAATTTGTTACATTTTTTTATATTAACACTCTTAGTCACCAAATATAAACGATACTAATTTGGGTATGATTCTAAGCAAACTAAATAGGCATCTAAGTAATGCTAAAAATGCATGTTGTACTTTTAGAAATATTTATCATTTGTATACATTTTAGATGTAGATAACTGAATAAATTCAGTGATTTTAATAGCTTGTCTTATAAATTTCTTAATTTATATGGGTACGCTATTCAGGAGTACACGCATAAAAATGAAACTATGTGTATTGTATAGCAAAAGGTATCAAGTTCCATAACTCCCTAGTTTCTCGTGTACAGATGACATTTTTTCGATAACAAAGATGTTTAAATGCTATGTTAAGAATTGTTTATGGCAGTTAAGTTCATTTTACTTGGCATTACTTGGGAATGTGAGAAATGTATGAATTTAAGGGTCGCAAACCTAAGTATTAAAAATGGGTCTGGCCCGACCGTTAGATGATTCTAGCTGTCCTTGACGAGAAAAACAAAAACTAATATAAACAATGCAGAATATGTCTAACAATACTAACGAGATGCCGCAGTCACACCGTGCAACTCAAATCATCAGCTACATTCATATAACAGTATCAAAAATGTCAAAAGGAAAGATGAAAACCTAAGCCTATTTTAATAGGAGACACTTTCATTTCAAACCAGCAGATATTTGTCATAGCAAGATGTAACAACCGAGAAAAAGTGTAGACAGGGATGTCACAAAACATCAGGTAATAGAATCTTCGAGGGAAAATTTATCTTTTTTTATTATGTATATTTTATTTATTTTGTATGCTTGGTCTTAGTCCATGATTAAGGAATGAGTTTTGGTGTGTACCTGCTTTTTGTCTTGTTTAGAAGTTATGAATAGATCTTTATTTGGGTTTGAGTTCAAAACGAACCTTGATTATGACCATCAAAGGTTCTAGAAACGACTTTGCTCACAATTTAGGCGTAATGTTTCTTAATGGATGATTGTAGGGGTTTGTTATGGTTGGGGTGGGGTGCTCCCAGTATTTTACTTAAACTATTGTAGAAGTCCCACCCAGGCTTGATTTTTGGTTGGAAGTTAAATTTGTGTAAACCCAGAGCCCCCAGTCAGCAATGCTGACGGTTAAATGGCTAAATATACAAAAGGTTTGAAATTCAATGAATAACAATTTAATAACAATTCTATGATCAATTACTTCAAATTTCCAATTACACTCCTTCTGCACGACCCTTTAATAGCCTATTGCATCACTTGATTAGCAGTGTGAGATCGATTTCCACCTGTCCTTGTATTCTACTCATCTGTGATATTCTTCTCTCTCCTATTTTTCCCAATTCCTCGTCTTCCTCCCCGACTTTCTCCAAATTCCTTCTCCTCCTCGACTTCTCTATACTCTTCTCTTCCTCCTCCACTTTCTCCTCCAGACTCTTTTTCCTCCTCCTCCACTTTCTGTCCACCTTCTCTCCACCGACTAGACGTCTGTCGACTTCGACTGTTCGGTTAGTCTTAGTTCCATCTATACCTCTTGGAGACTTGGGGCTCAACGGAACCGGAAGTTCTGTTCCCTAAAAAGCTTCCCGTGAAAACACAAGGACAGTACAATATTCTTCCTTAGCCCTTTCATCTCACACTCCACACAGCTTATCATCAGATAACGGCTATTAAATTTCTTCGGTCACGCATTCATTTACATCGAGATACCTATACGTTCTTGTATTGTAAAACAAACGTCATAATGCAGTACGGTATCAATTACTTCTTATACATACATCAATAAATTGCGTCACATCAGTACATATTCCTAATCCCATTATACTAAACAATATCACAATAACCAGACGCATTTCTTTACCGTACACTCACACAAAGTACACAAATTTTCAAATATCCATGCTCTGAGATTTGCATACGTCCCTAGAAACTAATTAATCTCATATACTTCAACCATTTTCCAAATTCACAACTCAAGCATGTGTAAATTCTAACATAACGCATTAATAAATGCATTGGTTTACTACAAAGTAACCTAATTGCAAATTACAAAATTAATTCTGACCACAAGCTAACAATCTACATAATTCCGCCTCGAATCAAATAATTCTCTACAGAAGCTCAAGTCCATTTCTCGAATATGCACGTAAATGAAACACTACAAAGGTAATTCTACATACTAAACGATTCTAGTAATTAAGTATACATACCACAAATAATTACAATTATGATGCCGTAATATTCTGTAAAAATCGAGCAAATAACTTACTGACCTTTTCGAAGCTTTGTCTTTCCATAGAATCTACCTCTAAGTTTTGCCGCCAAATTATGAGTGACTGTCTCGGAGTAACCCTATTGCTCACCAGTCTGTCTAGGCGAAACTAACTTTTCATTTGCAAGTTGGAAGGTATAATTCGCGTCGAATTATAATCACGCCCTCAATCTCAATTTTCATTGAACATCGTTGTGGACCGATCAAAGCAAACTTAGCAGACAATGTCCCTCTCGCTGTCTGTCAACGTGGGAACGGATGAGAATATGTCCCGTTCACCACATAGATTTCGTTTTGATATTGGGACTAATATGTAACACCTAGGTATGATAACTACAAGCCTTTTTAAATAGTGCGATCTATCGCCTTTGCCGATTCAAGATTTCGGTCTCCGGCTGGTCATGTAACCTTGCGTAAGAAATTAACACTAGCCTAAGGCAATCTTTAGACATCAAACACAATAATATTATAGCTTATACATGACTTTATAGCTGGGTCTTAGCAAACGTGACACCGATTAAGTTTTTTTTTTAGAAACTGTTATCGAGACGTGGGTTAAGTTGGGGATGTATTTAATATTATTCATTGTGGAATCACCTTTAGTTGTGTTCATATATAATTTGAGAGTACTTGTGTATTTAAATTATTCATAGGAACTAGAAAGTGCTAACTGACGATTTGGACAAAAATTATTATGGGACTATCGTGAATTCATTCAAAGATATTCTGGATTATATCATTGTGATACATCAAGATTATTTACATATTAACATAATCAAGACCACTGATACATCAGCACATGCAAGAAATGGAATTCATTCGGAACAGAATATATTTTGACTTGTGACGGAACTTGTATGATTATTTTCGACTTAAGTTAAAATGCTGTAAGTTAGTTTGACATTTTCACTTGTTGTATTCTAAGGAAAATAAATAATTTTTTAATTTTAATAAACTTGCTGATTTTTCCTTTCGTGTTACTTAGTTTAAAACCAGAGTAGTAACATCGTTAAGTAAAATAAAAGAGTTAGTTTTGGTGCTATACTAGTTCCAGTGGCTGACTAACACCAAACGATTTACAGGTCAGTCGGCATGCCAGTGCCTCCTAAAAGCAAATATTATAGCTGCCAAGCTATGTACACATATATCATTTATTCTGAGAGATAGAGCTCTTTACACAGTTCCGAACTGCAATTTCAAAAGATGCAAAATACGTGTACCATTTTTGTGTTAAAGATCTGAATGGTTAATAGGGAGGAGTAGTTTATTCTCAAATAATGGATGTGGGGAGATAACCTATTCACACCATCTTGACACACTTGTAAATTAGAAGTTATAATACCGTGCAGCATAACTTATAATAAAGTTTGGATTCGATGTGACCGTAAAAGTAATACGTTCATAAATGTCAAGTCAGGTCCAGTGAGAAGAGCACATGCAGGAACAGTTTGGTACAACTTAGGGATGAAATTAGAAAAATAAATTTGTTCCTAGGTTACACACATGAATATGTTAATGAGGACAGTGGGTGAATTGTCGACCTTAAATACACAAGTTCTACACTTGAGAAAATAAAAACATAAATCATTTGATATTATTACTGTATTATCACGTTTAATCGATGGATGTCATATGAAAGTAACAGTAATTAATATTTGTATAAGGAGAGCTTTAACTTTCATCAGTTCTAATTTAGTTCTGTTGTAGATAATGATACGATACTGGGTACACAGCTCTAAAGCAGTTTATAATGAATTTAGTACGATTTATATGTGTTAGGCTGTTCAAGAAAAATTAGAAATATGTGTTACTATCATATGTAACTCACCTTTTCTTTGCAAGAGGTGCAACTGTATGTGACATACCAGTGTGGTAATTAATAATGGTTGTACAATTACCACCATTTATTGAAGACCCCTCAAACACAATACTCAACTGAATAATCACGCCGTGTTTGTCTGTCTCTCTCAAATGTTTTATATGATGTTTTGTCAAGCTGAAGAAACCTTAAGATGCTCTATGAGTGAAGTCCTTCTTGTTGTAGCTATGTTGTTGTTATTCTATGATTTTAAAAGAACTCCGTCATACACAGCAGAGGACAACAAGGGTTTTTACCCTTGAAAAGTAGTTCGTAGCGCGTGGACACAATGACTGTAAAACCGGGCTGAGACAGCCAGACTGAGAAAAGAGAAGTTAGGTTAGCAAATCAGCTATTTGTCTCTGTCTCATAAGTGAGAAAATAATATCTGCCACTAGGTCTGATTAAATATTTATACCAAAGATTGGAAAATAAAACACGTTATCAACGGGTGAGTGCAATTTTCGGAAACAATATTGACGACCATTGATTACCTCCCTTTCACTTTACCACTGCTTAAACAGAATAATATATGTAGAATAAGGTATCATTTTCATTTCACGTAATCAGTAATTTTATTTTTGGTGTCTTAGACGCCATAAGCATTACATCCACTTTACTCATTTCTTCCAACGGGCACATGAGTTACAGTTAATTAATTGGATAATCTGTTTATCCTTTACCTGAGATATACAAGTCACACTTTGTCCATTTTATATAAGGTGGATTGGCTGGGACAGGAATGAAAATGTCATGCGCAACATTGTATTTGCAACCTTTTTAGTTCAAATTCCATTGGAAAAATGCTATTTTGGTTGTTAATCAGAAAACAAAAGAAATATTTAAAAACAAAGTTTGAAACCTATTTCAATTTTCAAAGTCAAAACATCGCTGGATTAAACGTTTTCATCTGCTAGGAGAAGTCAACTTCTCTTTTCAGATATATAATTGGTTTCATATGCTTCCCATATTTATTCAGCTTTGGATTTGGTGAATTCTAATGAATTTAATGTTTTTGTTTTATCAAAACTTTGAAAAGTGATAATAAATTCCAGTGTTTCTCTGGCTTTGACTGTTCATTTGGATCGCGGAGACGCAGTAACTTCATGGAGACAAGGAAGAATCTTATCAGTTCCATGAGGTAAATTATATATATATATATATATATATATATATATATATATATATATATATATATATATATATATATATATATATATATACATATAGATCGGCATTTCTATTATTAGCAAAATATATTGGAAATTATTTTACAAATAGGTTTATTTGAAAGGATGCGTCTATTTTAACGTTTATCAGTTTTGGTATGTACTCCTGCTGCAAGTTTTCCAAGACGGCATGATTTCTTTCTATATCATTTTGATCATGTACATGTTGACAAGAGTATAATACATTTTCAAATACTTTTTCATTATTATCGCTGTTACATATTGATCCGTTCTTAGAAATAATGCTAAATATTGTAGCTTCAGGTTTTGAAGTTAATGAGCTAGAATTGGGCCAAATACGGCGGTTAACCTCACGTGGTCATACGTACAAGTGCGACGCATGCCTAAAGACATTTTAAAAATATTTTCATGCCTTTATGTGATCCAAGGTCATTAGCTCGATAACGAGGCTAAACTAGGCGCATGCTATAGCAATTCTACATCGGTAGTTACCTCCTAACAGACATCCAAGGAAAAACTCGTGACGAAAATAGTTGCGTTCCGTTGTGTAATGGAAATTCTAGAATAAATAAAGACTTAACCTATCAATTCTTGGATTACAATCTTAGTAGTTAAGTTGAAATCACTGAAAAAATTGCTCCAAAGGGGAATACTTTGACAATGTTGCACGGAATCTTTCAAAGAAAACTAATCCGACACTACATGTATTATTGAATGTGCAGAAAGTATTATTCAGAGTCCAACTAGTCTTAATTCTCGAAAGTGAGAGGTGAGACGTACGGTAATCATACATCGCACAGCAGTGCTAAATATATTGCAACAGTATTTCCACATGGGCAAATCAAAGACATTTAGTGGACAGATAAGTGATAAATTCATAGTTTAAGAAAAGCGGATGTCAAACTTTAAATTGTTGCCCCATATAGTCGGTCTAACGTGTCAAACGTTGTACGAAATATTTCACATGAATATATTAACTGGGCATGTATAATGAATATAGAATATCAGTCAAAATAAATAAAATATACAAAGTATTACTGACATCGATTGATGTACCCAGGCCCGGCATTAGGGCAAGGCGAACGAGGGAACCGCCTTGGGCCCCGCGCTTCTCCGCAATGCAAGTGTTTTTGCTTGGGGCCCCACGCTCACCGCTTGATGCCTTGGGCCCGCATGCTGCCTTGGGCCCCGCACATTCTAGGGCCGGGCGTGGATGTACCAGCAAAAGTTTTGACTTCCGACTCAAGGATATCCCTTATATCGTATGACTCATCTTTTCCCCATTAATTAACTCTCATTTCGGATCGATTGTTTTGTTGGTGTCTTTCTAAGGTGGTGACATGGTTCGCATAGGCTATGATCTATTTGTTACAACAAATACAAACTGAATTTAGAGTTGCCTCCCATTACAGGGTAATGTTCAAGTTCATGTACGTCCCATCATGCAGCAGACAGTTTGGTCACTGGAACTGATCGGATTGCTCCGATGTTAGATAATAATATTGACATGCTACAAAGGGAACAACTATTTCCAGTTGGCAATGCCTGAAATAAAGACGCTTTAGTCTGTATCAATAACCATAGCAATGAACAGAAAATCATTGGGACATCGAAACATACAGGTGATAAGCATGTGTTACAAATCTTTAAATCATTTGCAAATCATAACAGGTTATGCTTTGCTGTAGGAAATACCATCGATATAGTACAAAAAGAAAGAGGAAAAAAAAACAAAAAAACAAAACTAAAAAAAAACAAACAAAAAAAAAAAAAAAAAAAAAAAAAATAAAAATAAAAAAAAAATATGTCCAAAGGGTAGGAAGGATCAGATCAGGCGGTTTTAATATTTATTAATGTTACTGTGATAACAAAAGCACATACAACAAACATGATGGTAAAAATACATGCGTAACAATGAAATTAATGCAATTAAAAAAAGCAGCAGGCAGGGTGAACAGACCTTTTGTCTGAATTGTCATTTGTCTAAAAAAAAACTGTTCCTACGTAGGCTGAAAAAAATAATGTCAATAACTATAAACCGAACCTTCTAACCGAGATTATTTCCAAATACGGTTGAAAACGGATAATAAATCGTTTGGGTTAGCTCATTTTTGTTATTTTATTTTTGACTTTTTGTTTTTATTTTTATAGTGCGTTTAGTTTACTCGCCGGGTCACTCAATTTTGGTTGTTTTTCACCCTGCCTGCTGCTATAAATTGAGTTGAATCCGTTTCTGTAAAATAGCTAACCGCTAACTTATCTAATCCGCTTTCATGCCATAGTTTATCATCAAAAATGATTTTATATACAACTTGTTTGTAAAATTCTGTTTTTAATTTTTCTAGAAGATTCCTGTATGCGACAATTTCTTTCTCCATTATATTTATTCTGTTTGAGTTTAATTCGTTTGTGTTAAAATATTTTTATCTTTTTTGTGTTACTCGTCGTGTTAATTAACCAAAGATTTTATCTAAACCTATACGATACCTAGATCTCGAATCGTGTAAAATTTATCGTTATAAATCCAAATGGGATAGCTTGTGCTTGAGCAAAGAAGTTTTTGAATTTGATCGGGTCCATATCTCCTGAACACCAGTTGTAATAGATATATTTCTGTGTGTACTTATCTACTCCATTAAATACAACTAAAATATTGCAGTTGTCTCTGATCACCTTCGGTATATGTACGTATCGTTGAGTGACGTATATAACGTCTGTATTTTTGTGTCTACCTTTGGAAAATATCGTAGCTTGATTTGTTTGTTTATCCATCTTCACGTCGTCATATACCACTAAATTATTAATAAATCTATCTAGGTCATCTATGGACGGTGCTTTATCAATATCTGTTATAAAATCGATAACATCATTATCTTCACCTTCTTCATTAATTAATTTCGCTTTCTCATTAAAATCCCTGAGTTGATCATCTGCAGTTGGTGCTACTAAATACAGTTTACTCCATCTCAACCATCTCATTATTAAATTTAATAATATTTGTGTTTTACCTGATCCGGATGGACCTATTATAATCATCCTTATCGAATTTGGTAATGCTGGATGATGTTTTACTGGTTCCTGTTTTCGTGTCGCTGAAAAGTCAATTATATCCATATAGTAAAGAATATGAGTCTATATTGTGTTCGATGTAGAGCATCTACACCCATTGCTGAATTAACAACGATAACAACGAAGAATAAACGACGTGCTCTGACAGGCAAATGTGTAAAATGTGGCACGAAGAAATACAAATTTGTCTCCATGACTAAGTCAGGAACAAAGACAGGTGGAGATATCGCCGCTTCATTAGGGAAATTACCAGAAACTCCATGGGCTAAATACCCCGGTGAGAAACATCTTCCTGGATATAATTATTGTGGTCCTGGAACTCGACTTGATATCCGACTTGATGATCAAGATCAACCAAGACAGGAGAGTATCCAATAAATAAGATTGATCAAGCGTGTCATGTTCATGACGTTGCGTATAAAAGTAAAGATTTACAACAACGGCATCTCGCAGATGTGAAATTGATTCATGCGTTAAATTCTATACCTAATAAATCTGTCAGAGAAAAACTCGCTAGTTTTCTAGTAAAATCTGCCATGAAAGGTAAAATAATGTTAGGGGCTGGTAATTAATTATATAACTATTATAATGGAGTCTGTTTATTATAGCCCAAGAGGATTTTGGAGAGATAAAGCGGCAATTACTAAATTATCTGAAGCAGCAACAGTCTCACGTTCTGTTGCTGCAGCGTGGTTAGTACGACAGGCAATATGGCAAATTTATCTACCACCACCTAAAAAAATTTAATACGCACATTTTGATGTCAGCGTCCCTAATGCAGTTCATCAAGCAGATATTTTATTTTTACCACATGACACCATTAAAATTGGTAGACGTCAATCGCGCACGTACAAATACGCATTAACTGTCGTTGACGTTGCAAGTAGATATAAAGAAGCTGAACCATTATCAAGGAAAACAGCATCTGAAGTTGCATCTGCGTTTGAGCGAATTTATCAACGTGGTGGTCTACGATGGCCACAATTATTACAGGTTGATCCTGGCAAAGAATTTCTTGGTGCAGTATTATCGTTGATGAAGAAACATAACGTTAAAATCAGACGAGGACACACTGAAATTCATCGTGATCAGGCAATCGTTGAACGATTTAATTGAACACTTGCTGAGCGGTTATTTGGATATCAATATGCAAGGGAAATATCCACTGACTTTAAGTCCGGGGAGAGATCTCGTGAATGGGTTGCAAGGTTACCAAGTGTGATAGCTGCGTTAAATAACGAAATTACTCGTTCAACTGCCATGAAACCTTCTAATGCGATTACAAAAAATATATACAAATACAACACCGTGAATCTTTCTCTCAACCAGTATTAGGTAATGTAACTGTAAGATATTTATATGAACCTGGTGAACTTGAAGGTGGTAAAAAAAAGAGCAACTGATCCCATCTGGAGAGTGACTACACATACAATTTCTAGCGTGGTAAGATCCACTGGTAGACCTCCAATCTACAGATTAGATTCTACAGCCCCTCAACGTGGATTTGTACGTGAACAATTGCAAGTAATTCCTAAAGACACACAATTACCACCACATACAATTACATAACCAGAACCTCTACGTCGATTGCATTCAAGACACGTTAGTATCACATTATTACGTGTATGACCAAAATCACTATTAATTCTGTCTACGGTAAATTGTCTTGGATTATTATTCGAATATTGCCATAACGTACTACAGTTACAGCTTGCACAATGATTATTCTGTCGTTGTTTTAGTGTTATAATAAATTCAGTATCAATATCAAAGTCACGATTATTTTTTTTTGTCACATTGCTTATAACTAGATAGTTTTTTTCTTATTACGTCATTGCTAACAGTTTGATTATTATTTTCTGTAAAATTCATAATAACCCTATGTAGTTGATATATTCTTCTGACTCGAGAAACTGCGAGATAAACTAAATTTGACCATTCGATCCGATCATCTATAATCCAGATATTTGTATCAGAAATAGTTAATCCTTGTGACGAATGAATCGTTATAGCGTATCCTAACGTCCACGGTGATTTATTCATACTCAGTGCATTCTCAACAACATTAATATCGACTAAAACAATATCATTCGAGACAAGATTCTGTATCCCAACACCAGGAATTTCAACATCAATATTCTGTCGTCGAGTATCTGCTGGGCGATAACATAATGGTACAGGCAGATCTGAAAACTTTTCTTTATGTAACAGAAATAATTTCTCCTGTAGTTCATCACGAACTATCTTTCTACTTGCAACTATTAAATCAGCGGGATTCCATAAACTCAGAAAATCATTCATTGTAGTCTCTGGAATTACTCCTCGCATTATTTCACATTGTATTTTATCTGGCTGTAGTCTGATTAACCTTTTAAACTCTTTCAGCGGTTCATCAATAGCTCTATGGTCATCATTTATTTCTTCATAATAATCTACGTTATTCTTCAGCCATTCATGTGGTGACTGTCCAATAAAGGGTGGTGGTTGACCATAATCACCACACATTATTACAGCAGTATTCTTTGTTAATAACCAATTAAGAAATGTTTTTAATATTTCTAACGACACCGTGTCTACCTCGTCCCATATAATATATTTAGGTATATATTTCTCACCCATTCGTTCAGGAGTCCATGTGTCTCCACACCATCTGAAGAAACTATGATATGTACATGATTTTACTCCTCGTTCTTTTATTTCCCTGGCTAATTTATGTGTCGGTGTTAAAACAATTATATCTGAATTATTATTCATGAATAATTTAATCACACGAGTTGTTTTACCTGAACCACCGCATCCGTTAAGATAAACAGTTTTATGTCTAGCCACAGGATCATATACAGATGGTGCTGATGACTTTGATACTTGATTATTATTTTTGTAATATATTTCCTTAATTTCAAAGTCGGCAGATTCAGAATAACTAAGTATATTTTCTTGTTTTATTCTCCATGATCCCCATTCACCATTACCAAGTAGCGGTTTTAACAAATCTGTATATTTTTATTTATATAAAACAAATCCGTGGCGACTCTGACAGCATCACGAGGAAATCTATTTATCATAGACAGTAGATTTATAGAAGCATATGCCAACATCGATGATCTTAAATGAGTAAATTGCGGTGAGTCACCATCAAGATAGCTCACAATTGTACCTAGTTTGGTTCCGTCTGATAAATAAGCATTACATCGGCTTATAAATGTGTTTTTTTTCGTTGTATCAGCGATTATAAAATCAAGTTCAGCATCGTCCATAATCAATCTTGTACAGTGTCTTTTATGATCATATGCTCTTCCTTGAGTAAATTTACCAATTATCTTTCTATCGAGATCTTTTGCAAGTTTTTCATCGTACTCGTCCCTGCATTTACGTATATTATTAATGTCATCTTCGTTGAGATCAGGAAATTCTTTCCTGGCATCATCGATATTAAATCTATCCGGTTCTGGTAACCAAACTTGCTTTTGTAACCGATACGATATAATTGCTTCATTTACCTTCAATAATGTTAAAATTCCAGCATCAAGCATATATCGCAATAGTACTATTGGAACCCAACATTTTTCTAAAAAATGTCTTCCAAACCAAACATAAGTAATCGGATGGAGATTTTCTGCAAACTCAAATGATCCTACATGAGCAAATCCGGTTAAGTCAAAATCTGGTAAATGTCCGTTTATTGCAATTCTGGTCATTTCGTGTGATGGATGTCCAAATCTCTTAAAGTATTCAGAACATTCTCCGTATCCAAGAAAACTCCCAGGATAACACGCTACCATATCAATTTAGATAACGTCGTTATACTTATATTTAGTATTCCACAATCCTTCGTGTCCATATTCTACGCAGCTTTTATGGATATCTTCAAGAAATTCCGATCGTGATGGTTTCCATAAATTTTTCTCCTGAGCAAAATGAGCCGCTACAGATGGAACTGTAAAACAATTATTTAATAATTGTCTAACTTTGACATCGTCTGAAGTATATTTCAGCGCAAGATGTTCCATTTCTACATTAAGAGATTCTGTACGGTAAATATCACCATTAGGCCGTACAAACTGATCATAATAATCATATTCTGAACTTTGAAATAACCAAACAGATACAGGGTCACTTTTACTGATATTTTTGATAAAATCAAATATATGACCATTATAAAATTTAATCGTTCTGTCTCGTGGAAATATTGTTACAGCATTAGTCCATGCATGTGCATTATGATCAATAATATCTATCGAAGCTCCTCTTGATTCATATTTTGATTTATACAAAATCTCTCCTGTTAGCGTCTTCACTGTTATTGGAAATTTTAATAATTTTCCTAGTTTATCAACGTCGCTAATAGATGCTCCAGTATCTTTAACTGATTCTGCCCACGTATTTATTTTTTTACGTCGTAAATCTGTTAAACCATTACCACGTATCGCATTTATGAAATGTTCTGTAACTCGTTCAGCTACACAGTTTATTCTTGACTCTGACAGTCTCATCGGTTTGAGATCCCCAACGTCAGGTTTATTATTCAACGGATATATTGCATATACAACCGCAGTAACTGGATATGCGCGTTCATAATACGGTTTGTCAACACCGGTTAGTATTCCGGGTTTAGATTTATTACTCAAAAGAACAATATTATTTCCTGACTGTATGCGGACTGGATCACGCTTGTCACGAATAATTCAAGTATCTTCTTCTGTATTTACAATAAATTTTATTAAAATAAAATATTTTTGATCATCAAGGTGATTAATAATTGCTTTTCCTCGTTCGTCATTCATCATATTAGTAACATTTCCGACTCTGAATGTTGACCAAACATGAGCAGCACCACTATTAGGAAATTCCTTCTTTGCTTCACGGATACGTTCGGTTATATCCTCATTTGTTAAAGCTATTTCTTGCATCAAAGTACTAAATTTATATTCTGATAGTCTGTCAAGATCAAATCTAGGTCTATAAGGTTCAGCTTTGGATAATTCATTATCCATTATAATTAAGACAAATATTTAAATCGAAATTTTAGTATATATATATATATATATATATATATATATATATATATAACTATATACATATATATATATATATATATATATATATATATATATATATATATATATATAACTAACATATATATATATATATATATATATATATATATATATATATATATATATATTTATATACAATGATTGAAACAAAGAATAAATGTGCTTGGCTCAAAATTGGATATACTACTCCTTGTAACAAAACATGCGTGAATGAATTCTGCTGCTACCATATGCAAAGCGTTAAAAATGGGAGTCTAGGACCAAAACCGTTTGTGCAATGTGGTGTTGGAGTCAGAGGAACAACTCAGTTATGTGTGAAATGCGGCGGTAAAAAATATAGAGAATTAAAACGATATTATGACAAAAAAAATAATACTTTGACATTGTCAGGTAAATCTCCTATAAAAACCGTAGAAGATTATCTGGACAGATTTCAAAACAATGATTTAGACAAATAATATTATATATATAAATGGATCAAAACGAATTTGTGACACATCCTATAATAAAAAGTTATGAGGCGTCTCGAAATGGTGTAATCAGGCACTGTCGATTAAAAAAACCAGTCGGTAATCTTGATAAATTTGGTTATTTTAAATTCCGTGCTGCGGGAAAAAATTATTTCTCACATAGATTCATATTCGAATGTTTTTATGGAGTCGTTAAAGATGGACTTGTAGTTGATCACATTGATGGAAATCCCAAAAATAATCATTTATGTAACCTGCAAGCTATTACCCATAGTCAGAATTCTGCACGTGGAAATGCAGGAAAGTGTAAAGTATTTAAAAAGAGAGCTATTAAACCCGTAAATACAGAAACAGGCCAAGAAATAACTTTTCCATCAATAAACGCAGCTGCAAAACATTTTTGCATCAATCCTGCTTCAGTACAATTTGTTGCAAATAAAACATACAAATCTGCATATTCAATAAAATATGATCAGTCGATAATATTTGAATATATCTAACTCTGTACTCTTAATAAATAAATATTTTTTTTTAATACTGTATATAGTTCGACTCTATCAATTTTGCCAGGGGTACCTTCACCGTCGCTGCTGTCAGTGTCACTCTCAGTGTCATTGACAGAATCAAATAACATAATCTTTCTCAACTGCATTACACGATGTTCCACAATCTTCTTTTTCTCGTATTCACGAGATAGTTCGGATCTGATATTTTCGATCGAACGTGCAAGAGGCGCAAACAGTTTTACCTGTTTGTCATTTACCATTACCAAGGATTCTAATATAGACTGATAAATTGATTTTACGAATTTATAATTGGATGGTAATGTGTATTTATTTTCAAATTTTCGTTGTTTTAATATTTCATAATCGCATAATATTTTCTCAGGATCGAGATTATCAGAGAGATTTATTCCGTCATGTTTTAATTTTTTAATAGCGGAAATAATAGCATTAATATTTTCTTGGTTCATTATATACATAAATATTTCTTTAAAATAAAAATAATAATCAGTTTCTGAATAATTCTAAATCATATTATAAAAAATATAGTCCCCATAACCCTATGTGAACCCTTAGATTGCCAAACAACATTCTAGCAGGCTCAGAAGGTCAGAGGGGACTGTTTTGAGGATGATTATGATTATATATACAGATGCTTATGATTTATATATACATATGATGATGATTATATATACATATTATGATTATGATTATATATACATATGATTATGATTATGATTATATATACATATGATTATGATTATGATTATGATTATATATACATATGATTATGATTATGATTATATATACATATGATTATGATTATATTTTTTGCAGACGGTACAAACATAAACTTATCGTAACTTATCCTAATGACATATGATTGTATGAACATGAATATATACAAATGGTGATGATTTTGATTTTGATTTTTTGGCACAACATATGATTATATACAGATGCTTATGATTTATATATACAGATGATTATGATTTATGATTATATACAGATGCTTATGATTTATGATTATATACAGATGCTTATGATTTATATATACAGATGATTATGATTTATTATTATATACAGATGCTTATGATTTATATATACAGATGATCTTATCCTAACTTATCCTAACGGGGGATTTACCTACGTCCAACAGATTTTATACAACTCTCCCCCCATAGAAACCCCGGGGAGTGCAAAAGTACACCCACCACGTGGTTACATGGTGAGAGAGTTGTATTATTTTTCTGTTGGGTTTCGTACCCCCAATTATAAATAGCATCCGTCACCAAATGCAAGATAATATATCTTTAGCATTTTTGGAGACTCGAACACGCGAGAGTCTGCAGAACTTCGATCTACGTCCAAACGCCTTACCACCTCGGCCACCGCTCTCTTATCAATATATAGTTACATTTAAGTATGTAAAACTATTTGCACTGTCTCACATGTGATTACTCTGGACTTGTATTACTAATAGAATAAAATCAGTTATTGTGGAACTGTAGCGTGAATTTACTTCAATTTTTCAAACATAATTCATAAAATAATCGCATATTACATTTTCTGTATGAGTTATCGTTCGTTAAGGTCAAAATATATGTGTTAGAGCTAAAAATAACTTTACGCACTTGTATATAAACCGACGTGAATTTAAGGTTAAGATGCATCAATATCCCTCTCTGTTACAAATTGATGCTTTACTAACAACTAATTGCTAACGGAGAACAAATAAATCACTAAATAATTAACGAAAAAAAAGATATATTCGTTTTCTGTAAATCGAAAAGGGAAATAATCGTTTAATTTACTCTGCAGAGAGAGGGGACAGAGTTATCTCGCTTCATTATATATACAATTGCTTTAATCATAGGAATTGATTATTATTCAGATTTTAGTAAACTGCCCATCAGATAAAGAAATTTATGACCATTTCATTAAGAATAGTACCTATTTACCCATCAGATCAGGAAATTTCTAACTATTTCATATATTTGCCCATCAGATTAAGGAAAATCAGTGAAAAAAAATATATTATTTCAGAATCAGATTATTTTTTTCCCCCGATTATATCAGGAAATATTTACTCAGGCGTTCTATGAGCGTATATACAGATTAATATGCAATAATTCCCCTCTTAAATCCAAAATGTATCCTGTCTGGTCAGTAAGTTTGAAATTTATTCTTGACAATAATGGATTATGTACACGTAGATAAACTGGATTAATTGGCTCAGATACAATTAACCACCCGGGCGGTACTTGAGGACTAAATGCATATAATATATACCCTTGTTGAGCTTGAGTGGATTTTTCAAGATCTACTTGATAACTGCCATCAATTACGTTACATACTAGACTGACCGCGATCGTTGATGTTATATTAACAATACCAGGTGAGATATGGCGGCCTCCACCATGTGGATCATTATTATATTTAAGAATGGTTGGTGTAGGTATTAATTTTTTCCATGAATCACATATTCTTTTAAAGTGTTCATCAATAAGATCATTAACTGATTTCTTTAGCTCTTCAGAGTTAAATCCCGGAATTACAAACGTTGGCAGCTGTTCTTCTGTAATTTTATAAAATTTAAGAAATACTGTTTTAAATAAACGTTTATAACTTACACGCTGAATAGGACCGTCTTCATTAACTATGTAAGTATTAAGAAATCTATCTGCCGGTGCGTTTAATGTTTTTTCCCTGTCAACGATAGCCTTATTTACATATTCTAAGTCTGATGCAACTTGATTCAAATGTTGTATTACTTCAATTATTTGATTTTTTAAGTCATCGTTATAGGAAGTGCTGATGCTGGAAAATAAATTTCTTAGATCATTCAGTACACGTCCATGTTCAGATTTAATTGGTCTTGATTTTGAGTTAATTTCTTCAACATTAATTGTTGCTATTCTTGTTGTACCTTTACCCTGAACGAAATCTATAAAATGATTATAAGTTTTATAACCACGATAAACATCCGGAATCTCAATGAACGGATAAGTTTTTCGATATTCTGGAAGTTTTGTAAATTTTTCAACATCTATAACGAAATCAGATCGTTGTGGTTCTGGTGGTCCTTGATAAACTGGTTCAACTTCAGGCCATCCTAATACTGATCTAATCGAACTTTGATAAATATCTACAGAATAATCAGGGGAATTTATCTCAATCACCGCTGATAATATTGGTTCGTAAACAGTAATTGCTATTTTTGATTCTTTTCCCGTAATAGATTTAATTCTGCGTTGGAACTCATCATTGATCTGTTCAATTTGATAACTGCCCGTTGGAATGGCAACTACTTGCTAATCAGAAGTTCCATCAGGCTTATTCTTATTAGCGAATACCAGCGAATTATTTGGCTGTAGTCCACCAAATGGTTTTGATCTAATATTTGGCCAGCTATAATAAACTCGCAATTGTGCTAATGCTATTTCCTTTGCTGGAATTGATGTTGGAAAATTGACACTAAACTCAGGATTGGTCGAACTTAATGAGATCATTGTAGTTTTTGACGGGGTTGTATAAGTGACGATCTCTTGAAGTAGCTGTCTTGAGTCAGTCATTATTATTATTGTTATGATTTAATTCGCCTTGGTTATTGTGAGTGACTTTGTCAGCGATTCTGAATGATTCATCATAGGTCTCCATTATCGTTGCGAACTCCTCATAAGATATTTTACCATCGCTGAGGTACAAGGAAATATACGAGGATAATTTAGAATAGGCTGTTGTTGCTGTATGCAATTTTATTATACACTCGTGTAATTTAGTATTTGTACATGCGGATATCGTCTTAGCTATAATACTAAGAATGCCTGCGATAGTCGTTGAAGTTGAAACGACAATTGTTACAACTGCAGGCGCTGTCATTGCTATTGTGGATAATAATAATCCGGTCCCAGCAACAATAGCGGAAACTGAGTAAACAATTACATCAATGACAACCATACGTCTGCGATATTTTTTTACTTTTGCTGTATAATCGTCGATTATATTTTTTAATTCAGTCTGACATTTACACACTTGATTATATCTGTGACGTTGAACGTCGATGTAGGACTGAGGTCCTTGGTTTTGATCCATTATACAATGACGTTAAGTGATTTATTGTGGTGTTTCAGCTACAAATTCCAAACACCACCAGTAAGACGTTGCGATTATTGTTTGATCATCTGCTTCCAGTAAAAATATTTCTTCAGCATCTTTATTTAACACCATAGATACAACTCCAGAAAAAGCATCGGTTGAATGACGCCACGGAAATGTTGTAGCATAAATTTTAAACTTTGCAGAGCTAAAGATAGACAGTCTATACACACCAGTAACTTCTGTAGTATATTTGATAGTGTTATTTTGCTGTGACCATGTTGTTAATCCTGATGCTACTGTATACACGATATTTTTAATTTGTCCATGTGAATTTTAATCAGATTAGTTTTTTGAACAATATTAGGTATTCCACTAACAATATCATTGAGTTTCATGTTAACGTCGGAGAGTTTTATGTCAACGGTTGGTTGTTCCCCAAAAAAATCTTTAATGGTTTTGTTTATATTTCGACGAAAATTTAAGAACGTTTCTACATGTCTAGAAAAAGTAGCATTGAGTGTAGTCATTTCGTCATTGATTGTTTTTAGAGGAATTTCCTTATCATCGACGTATTTCTTCGTCGCAGCATCAAAATCAGATTCTGGTGTTCTAAGATTATTAATACCATTATTATTCATGGTGAGAAATGCACGCATTATACCGCCGTTGACTAATACGTACTTAGGTTCTTGATCGTCGACATATTTCTTTGTTGCAGCGTCAGCAACTTCGGTTGGATTTCCAAGACCTGTAATTTTATTTCGGTTCATGATAATGTGATCCGTGAATGAATCACCAGCTTTCTTAATATAATCGTTGACTGACGTACCGGAATCTTGTATTTTACCCTGATCAGTAAAAGTAACGATATTATTAACAACCGCATTAGGAATTCGTATAAGTACATCTGGCAGTTGTATATTACTAGTTTTTAATCGTCCTTCTTTATCCTGAAAAACAACTACTTCATTTTGATCAACACTTGTAATATTTAATAAATCGTCAATCTCATTTCTGAGCTGATCGAGAGTTGCGCATTTAGATAAATCAGCTTGCTGCTGAGCTTTACCACGAGAAGATCTTCCGTAAATACCTACCATTATATTTATTAATATCTGTTTAAATGTGACAACGTAGTATATTCATGCACAACTTTGTGAGGTGGTTCTGTTGATTTTGATACAGCATCAAGTACGTTAAGTACTTCACTACCACATATTGGTGGATCCGTTA
This sequence comes from Megalonaias nervosa, assembly GCA_016617855.1. NCBI lineage: Eukaryota > Metazoa > Mollusca > Bivalvia > Unionida > Unionidae > Megalonaias > Megalonaias nervosa. The sequence continues at coordinate 4,197 of JAECUM010022740.1, read as the reverse complement.
ATGTTTGTGTTGGTAGCGTTGAATACCAGATTGGAATACTTTGATCGCCGCTAACATACTTTAAGAATTCTTTTGGTGGAGCTAATCCATATGAATCAAAATAAATAATTCCACATGGATCAATTGCATATCCAACCCAGTGAGTGCCTGGGCCAGAGTTTTTATCGAGATTAATAATACCGGTTTCAATATTGTTTGGTTGTTTTGGTAATTGATCACGCATAAAAACACCTCTGAAGTTTTTTATTTTTAATTTTTTAGCAGCATCGAGTAAATCAAAATTGAACATAGGCGATATCAGTAAACTGTCCCTGGTAGTCTTAGGCCTTTTCCGTACCATGAATGTGGGGTCCCTGTTAATCTTAGACCACGACCGTATGCTGGGCCTGATAATCTTAGACGGCCCGGCTGTGGTACGTTTGGTGCTCTTAGACATCTTCCGTGTTGTTTTGCCCGCGATCTTTTTTTTTTGAGCTTTCTGTGTGCATGATTCCCTGACCCGTTGCTTTCTTTAATGCCATTCCAGCAGCGGTTCCAACAGCGCCTAATGCAGCTGCTTTTGCAACAGCAGGGGCTGCAGCGGCTATTAATGCTGGTATAGCTGCGAGAAGTGGAAATATACCACCCGTCTTAGCGATGTCTTTAATGGCACCCGCAGAAAGATTAAGTTTTATACCTTTATTTGATTTTTTGGCTTCATTGAAGTTTCTGAACTGACGCTCGGTCAACGATAATTTATTTGCACCGCTCATCTGTTCTTTCTTTAGCGATAATTTTATTCCACAGTTATTTTTTGATGCTGATTGTAGCCTTTTGATCTGACCAGGAGTCAGACTAACACTAACGTGATTATATGACATTATAATTATCATAAACGATCTAATTACATGTTTTCTACTGGAGCATCAACAACTCTCATTCGTCCACCCACACCTTCAAGTAACATTGATTTATCGCTGAGTATAACAGCGATTGCTCTGTAATTGGCAATAACAACTGCTGCTGCTATTGATAGTGTCACACGAGCTCGAAAATGTATATCAACAACAGATTGTCTAAACAAATCTAAAATTTCTAGTGAAAAGTAATAAATTGGATATAAGGTTGTAAAATCTAACTGTGATATTTGTAAACCAGTATCAACATTTTGATCACGGCCCATGAACGTCATTATTCGATGGTAAGCACGTGCTACATGATTTTGATCAAAATTCAGTAAAATATCCTCAGATGGTTCTTGATGTCCATTTATCCTCAACGAAACCTCAGAAACACCAATATTGTCAAATATCATTGTACTTTGTGTTTGATCACTTACCCTTGCAGCATCTTGAAATGCAATAAATATATGTCGTGGTGCAGAAACACCTTGCTGTGAAGCTATTTGCCATGTAAATAAACCATTAATATTACTCTGGATAGCATCTGTGGTCATTGTCAACCACGATAACATCGATTTACCGCCGCTGCCCATGAAAGAGAGTAACCGATCTTCTTCAGTTATTGGTGGGGTCATTACTGGCATCCATAATGAAAGTTTTGTCAGAATTACTTTACCAGCATCAACACCGGGGGGTTGCCAGATTGCATCATCGTCGGTTGCTTTTCGTACAAGTACAACTGTATGCTTAGCTCCGAAAATGACTTTGCTGACATTTCTGCAAAATCCAAAAATATGTGACAGTGGAATGGCACATGAAAATGCTCTTCTTCCACCACGCAACATTGCTCGACGTGATCTAAATCTTAAGTTGAAATCTGCATCTACATTAATAATCATACTTTGTACATCCGCATCGGCGTTTCTAGCAAAATTTCTTGGTCGTCCTATTTCATATTGTTGATACTCTGGAGAATTAGAAGTATCTTTTACAAACATCATTGACGAGCCAGCCGATCTTGAATAATCGTCGCTGTATCTTGCTAAACCCAATATTGTTGTAGCAACATCAACGTCTTTCTGAATTGATTCAATATTTTTTCCGTCAATCATATACGTAGCGCTGTCAAATAACGCCATAATACCATTATTAACAAAAACGACACTAACATTTGTCTCCATATGCTACTGGTACTGCAGGATTAGCGATATTTAAAATTTCACCTTCTACTTCAATAAATGCTTCAGCGGGTAAGAAATACCTACTTGTATCCTGAACTTGTAGTTCAATCCTCCCACGCTGATCTGGAATTCGAGCGTCATAAGAATAATATTGATAATCACACACAGACTCATCTTTGAGTACTGGTGCGTCCATGTCGAATGCGGGATCAGATATACGTTTGAACATCTTTATTATATTTGCTATCGTCTAACACGAAGACCACTTCCTGCTATTAGACTAGCGGTTATATTTTTTTCTTTTTCTGACATTGGTACATCAGCCAACTCTGCTAGTTTTTGATTCGCAGCTTGATTTATTATTTTACTGACATTTGCAGGCATTACTTCAGTACTGGGTAATTTTACTGGTTGAGGTTTTCGTCGTATTTTCGTCGTATTAATCGTGCTAGTCTATCCTTGATCGCTAAAAATGCTTTACTAGCGAGATTACCCACAGCACCAGTACCTTTTTCACGAACAACATCAATAGTTTTCATTCCCAGTTGCTTTGCAATCGGTATTGCTTTTGGGGCTATCCTTCTAAATAGACCCTGAACAACATCACCTAGTCCATCTCCGTAGGTTGTTTTGTATACTGGTAATCGTGAATTTATTACCCTGACCATGGTAGGTCCACGTTGAGTACTATGTACGATCATTTTATTATAGTAATTGTATTTAATTACGTACTCAGTCACTGTAATAATCATCGGCAATTTCATTAATGAGAGAACGATAAATATCAGCATCCATAACACCACCGGTAAATAATCATCTGCAAATATCAGCTGCTTCATTAATTATTTCTGGAGAATTATTACCAGCTCGTTTTCCTCCGATGAGTATTTCTAATCGATCAACATCGGCAAGGACGTTATTAGGACATGTAATAAGACCACTTCCCTGATTAGTAAATCCACTTCCAGTTGCGCCAGGATCTTGATATTCTTCTTTCTCCTTTTCCTTTTTGCTTGGTTTCTGTTGTTTTGAAGATTGTGGTAATGGTATTCGTGATTTTGGAGATTGTATGGACATTAATTTTTTTGGTGATGGTATATCTCCAAATAATGGATCTCCTTTAGCCTCTTCGACTTGTCCTATAAAAGTATTAAAATCATCTTTATGTTTATCGGTGATTTTAGATATACCACGAGATTGTCGAAATATAAAAGGAACCCAATTTTTTTCAGGAACACTAGCGGTGTCTGGATCTAATAATTTATTACGTTGCTAATATCCTGTTGCAGCGACCGCAACAGCGTTTTCTTTAAGTAGTCTACGACCATATTCGGTTAATTGGGCTGGTTTTGGTTTTGGTTTTGGCGTAACAAGATCCATTACGTCACCGACCTCCTCACGAACTTTGTCAATGCCCTCAAGTACTTGTTGTACTTCTTCTTGTAATTGTGGTTGAGCCGCAGCTATTTCAGCTGGAAGTCCCCGTAAAATCCTTTTTGTCTGTTTTGTTCTTTCTGCTATTTTTCCAGTTGCTTCAGCGGTTTTCTCTAACGTTGGAAGAAGACCTTTAGTGGTTTCTGTGATAGGTTTAAATAATTGTTTTGTATCCTCTTCAAATTCAACTTGAGATTCCTGACGTGATTGTAGTTGTTGCTTAACAGAATCACGGACAGGTAAATATTTTTTAATTGCCTCTAATCGCTCTCGAGCTAATTTAGCTGAATGTGGTTCTCCAATATTCATTATTGATAATATTATTTATACTGGAAGTTTAATTTATAGCAGCATGCAGGGTGAAAAACAACCAAAATTAATTGACCCGGTAAGTAAACTAAACGCACTATAAAAATAAAAACAAAAAGTCAAAAATAAAATAACAAAAATGAGCTAACCCAAACGATTGATTATCCGTTTTCAACCGTATTTGGAAATAATCTCGGTTAGAAGGTTCGGTTTATAGTTATTGACATTATTTTTTTCAGCCTACGTAGGAACAGTTTTTTTTTAGACAAATGACAATTCAGACAAAAGGTCTGTTCACCCTGCCTGCTGCTAAAAAAGAAACATAATGAATCTAGCCATGGACGCCCGCACATAGGGTCAAGGGGGGTCAAGTGACCCCCCTGGAAATCATA
>JAECUM010022737.1:0-44424 GCA_016617855.1 Megalonaias nervosa | reverse complement strand
AAAACACTAACGGAGAAATTTTCTACAAACCGAAATATACTAAAAAATGGAACCCCTATAACAATCATTGATCATAATGCACATGCATGGACTGTGGCAGTAACAATATTTCCACGAGATAGAATAGTTAAATTTTATGACGATTATATATTCGATGCTAGCAGAAATATCAGTAAGAATGATCCTGTATCCGTGTGATTATTTCAAAGTTCAGATTCGTATTGCGATCAGTTTGTAAAGCCTAACGGAGAAATTTATCGTAAAAGAATCTCTTCATGAAGAAATGAAGAATCTTGCATTGAAATACAATTCTGATGATGTTGAAGTTGAACGATTATTGAATAATTGTTTTACAGTTCTATTAGTTGCTGCTCACTTCGCTCAGGAGAAAAATTCATGGAAATCAACACAATTTCTTGAAGATGTCCAGCACAGTTGTGTCGAATACGGACACGGTGGATTGTGGAATACTAAATACGATTATAGCGATATTATATCGGTTGATATAGTAGCGTGTTATCCTGGGAGTTTTCTTGGATACGGAGACTTTTCTGAATATTTCAAAAGATTCGGACATCCAACACATGAAATGACGAGAGTTGCGATAAATGGGCCATTGCCTGATTTTGATTTCACAGAATGTGCTTGTGTAAAATCATTTAAGTTTTGTAATAATCTTCATCCGATCGTTAATGTGTGGTTTGGGAGACATTTTGCAGAAAAATATTGGGTTCCAATAGTGCTATTACGATACATGCTTGACATTGGAATTTTAGTGTCGTTGAAAGTAAACGAAGCTATTATATCATATCTTCCGCAGAAACAAGTTTGGTTACTACAACAAAAGAAATATTCACCGACAAATCCAGATGAAGATTGGAATAAAATTGATTATGAAAATAAAGTTGCAAAAGATCTCGGCAGAAAAATAATTGGTAAATTTACTCAAGGAGGATCATATGATCATAAACGAATGTGTACAAGATTAATTATGGATGATGCTGAACTCGATTTTATAATTACTGATACAACGAACAAAGAAACATTCATAAGTAGAAGCAATGCTTATTCATCAAAAGGGTCTAAATTAGGTACAATCGTGAATTATATTGATGGTGAGTCACCGCAGCTTACGCATTTAAGATCTTCTATGCTCGCTTACGTTTCTATAAATTTATTATCAATGATAGATTTCCTCGTTACGCTTTCAGAGTTGCCACGGATTCATTTTATATAAATAAAAAATATTTAGATTTGCTAAAACCGCTACTCGGTAATGTCGAATGGGGATCACGGAGAATAAAACAAGAAAATATACTTTGTTACGACCCTGTAGTTAAATTACATGTGTTAAAATTTAAATTCTTCTAATTCTTTGTTTCATTTTTATTTTTATTTTTACATCATTAAATGTAATTATTATTATGATGATTATGTTTCCATGAGTCTAATAGTTTGTTAGAAACATCGTATTTATTTCAAACGTAAATGTGACTCGTGTAAGCACGAGTTTTGTATGATAGTTTGTCGTTGCAAGTAAACAGTCGGGAAAAGCTGTGTAACTGAATGGCTGTGACTACGTCATTACTAATTATACTTGTTTACGCTTTTGTAATGCCCAGGTGTGATTTCGAAATCACACGTGTTCTTCGTGTATGTGTACATGCAATGACGCATTAGCTTGTTTTAAATGCTCAGTTACCTGTAAGAAATATTCAGTCGTAGTCGAGAGTCACATCATAACATCTTGTAGAGTTTCTAATACCTTAAAGAAAAGGTATTCCTGTGCTGGAAAGAGTTGTTCGTTCGTACGTATGTAGAACAACATGTGTATTGTTAGTGGTGGTAGCTGTACTTCATCTACTTTCTAAATAATAATTATTTTCCCTGGAGAACAACCTTACTGGCTTTGGACAAAGACATTTGCTGGAATTATTTTTAAATTGGAGCAGAACAATACAATTTGTGATTCACAGTGAAATTCTAGACATTTTGTTAGCCTTCGTCTGACGTCATCATCCGCCATCTTGGAACGGAACTGAGATTCAGACTATATCAATTTAGAACTGTTTATTCACAGGACTTAGTGTTTTAATAATAATAATAATAATAATAATAATAATAATAATATAATGAGGACTTTGTATAGCGCCTAATCTTTAGAAGCTCTAAGCGCTTTACAACATTTGACAACACTTAAAAAACATATATAATGATATGATTACAAAATTAAAAACAAACACCACGAATGTAGAAACAGAAAATATGCTGTAAATATTTAAGGCAAGGATACATTATTAGGTCTTTAAGTCTGTTCTTGCAGTTGAAATAGGCGAGTTTTCAGAGCGCTCTTGAATGAGATCACTGTGTCTTTGTGTCTAAGTGCAGTGGACAATTCGTTCCACGTTGCTGGGCCCTGGTATGCAAAAGAGCGTTGTCCATATGATTTCGTCTTCATAGTGGGAATAATGAGAATACGAGTGTCAGAAGAGGAGCGTAAGCATCTTGCAGGTGTGTACACATGGGTGAGGTCAGATAGGTATGTTGGACTGGAGCCCGTCAGTGAAACGTAGCACAGAACAAATTTTGTGTTTAATTCTGGATCGTATGGATAGCCAGTGTAGGGTACAGAGCAGGGGAGAGGCGTGCTCTGATCGTGGTACTCTAAGGATGATCCGAGCAGCTGTATTTTGAACTTTTGAAGTTTCTGAAGTAGATATTGAGACGAACCAGACAGAATTGAGTTACAATAGTCCAGTCTTGAAAGTACTAAGGAACACACAAGTGTTTTAGTGGCATCAACTGAAAGATACTTGCGAATGGAGCTGATTCGTCTCAGCTCAAGATATGCAGCCTTGCATATGTTCATGACATGTTGGTGCAACGAGAGTACTGTCGAGAGTGACACCGAGGTTTCGTACTGACTGTGCAAATTTAATGTTGGTGTTGCTGATATTTATTGTCTGAGGTAAAGGATGTGAATGAGAAAGTCTTTGTGTTGTAATCAGAATGACTTCAGTTTTATCATTCATCTGCAGCTTGTTACATGTCATCCATGATTTCACATCGGAAATGCACCTCTCTACGCCTTGGATGGTAGCTTCAACTTCAGCTGGATGGCTAGATTTGTATATTTGGGTGTCGTCAGCATACAATTGGTGAGACACTGGATGATTATCTATGACACTTGAGAGTGGCTGAGTGTATAGAATGAAGAGAAAAGGTCCAAGAACAGACCCCTGTGGAACACCACAACATAGATCAACTGGGCTGGAGTGTTTTCCATTTGCGGACACAATTTGTGTCCTGGTGACCAAGTAGGACTTGAACCATAGTAAGGCCGTATCATGAATGCCAAATACATGCTGGAGACGGTGAAGTAATATATCATGGTCTATAGTGTCAAAATGCTGCAGACAAGTCAAGGAGTGTGAGGACTGTAATCTTTCCGCCATCCAAAGCAGAGAGAAGGTCATTGACTACTTTCAGAAGAGTAGTTTCAGTACTGTGGCAAGGGCGATATGCAGACTGTACATTGCTAAAAAGACTGTTTGAATTCAGATGAGATACAAGTTGGGATAGAACAACTTTTTCTAAGATTTGACATGAATGGCAGATTAGAAACTGGGCGGTAGTTCTTTAAATCATTATAGTTGAGTGTTGGTTTCTTCAGCAGAGGCTTTACAATGGCAGTTTTGTAAAATGATGGGAATTCCCCAGATGAGAGAGAGGTATTAATAACATCATTTAGTGAAGGCAGTAATGGATCCAAGCACTCTAGCAGCAGTGACGTCGGAATCGGATCCAGTTCACATGACTTTGGTGCACTCTTCATCACGATTGTACGTACTAAATCCATAGAGACAGGTTCAAATGCTGCTAACGGTTGCCGCTGAAATTCTGTATCGCAATTGTATGGTGACGACGAGTCAAATGAAATTGTATTGTCAAGTTTATCTCTGATGGTTTGTACTTTGTCACGGAAGAAATTTGCAAACAGGTCCGGAAGGTCGTCTAGAGAGAAGGTAGCTGGAAGTGGTGTACATTTGTACATTCACAAATTTAGAACAAATTTTTGGATCTTCTTCGTAAATCGTAAGTCTTGTTTCACATTTTTACCTTTTCTCCGTGTTTTCTAGGGAAATAAATTATCTTAAAATTTACAAAGCTTGTTGTCTTCACTCTTTCTTTGTGTTACTTTGAACGAGCCGATACGTAACAACTTGATTATTCCTCTGCAGACGTTGATATCAAAGAAATATACTACAGTAATGACAATCAAATATTGAAATCATCAGCACCATCTGTGTTTGATCTTGTGGCCAGACATAAAACCGTTTATCTCAATGGACCTGGAGGTTCTGGAAAAACACGTTCCATTGAATTATTTCGCCGTAACGATGTTACGGGTTTGAAGAACTCCGTTGATATGATTGTTCTGACACTTACACATAGACTAGCCAGAGAAATAAATGAACTAGGAGTAAAATCTCAAACTTATCATGGTTTCTTCAGATGGTGCGGGGATACGTGGACACCTGAGCGAATGAGTGAGAAATATATACCCCGGATTATCATCTGGGATGAAATTTGTACAGTATCGTTAGAAACATTAAAAATATTTCTCGATTGGTTACTGACAAAAAATACTGCTGTGATAATGTGCGGCGATCATGGTCAGCCGCAACCTCTCGTTGGGCAGTCTCCGCACGAATGGTTAAAAGCGTTTGTGGATTATTATGAGGAGATAACCGATGATCATAGAGCTATTGATGAACCTCTGAAAGAATTTAAAAGATTAATCAGACTACAGCCAGATAAAATACAATGTGAGATAATGCGTGAAATAATTCCAGAAACTCTTGTGAACGATTTTTGGAATTTATGGAGACCAAATGATTTAATAGTTGCGAGTAGAAAAATAGTTCGTGATGACCTGCAAGAGAAATTATTTCTGCTACATAAAGAACAATTTTCAAATCTACCCGTACCATTGTGTTATCGCCCAGCAGATACTCGACGACAGAATATTGAAGTTGAAATTCCAGGAACAAATGAAAAACAAAATCTTGTATTGAATGATATTGTTTTGGTTGATGTTGATGTTGTTGAGAGCGCGTTGATATGGATAAAACTCCATGGAAATTAGGATACGCTATAACGATTCATTCTTCAGAAGGACTATTAGTGATACAAATATCTGGATTGTCGATGATAGATTCGAATGCTCAGATTTAGTTTTTTGTTTAGGTTATCTCGCAGTCTCGAGTCAGAAGAATATGTCAACCACACAGTGTTATTATGAATTTTACAGAAAATAATAATCAAACTGCTAGCAATGGCGTAATAAGAAAAAAACTATTTGGTTATAAGCAATGTGACAAAAAAAAAATAATCGCGACTTTGATATTGATACTGAATTAATTATGACACTAAAACAACGAGAGAATAATCATTGTGCAAGTTGTAACTGTAATATGTTATGGGAGTATACGAGTAATAATCCAGGACAGTTCACCGTAGACAGAATTAAGTGATCTCGGTCACACACGTGATAATGTCATATTGACATTTCTTGAATGCAATCGACGTCGGGGTTCCAATTTACAAAAGTGAACGCGGTGGTAATTGTGTCTTCAGGAATTACTTGAAATTGTTCGCGTACAAATCCACGTTGAGGAGCAGTTGAATCCAGTCTGTCTATTGCGGGTCTACCAGTGGATCTAACCACGCTAGAAATTTTATGTGTAGTCACACTCCAGATAGGATCAGTTGCTCTTTTTTTACCCACTTCAGGTTCACCAGGTTCATATAAATACCTGACAGTCACATTACCTAACACTGGCTGTTTTGAAAAGTCACGTCGTTGTCCGTAGACATCGATACGGGGTATATGTTTCTTTGTAATTGCATTAATAGGTTTCATAGAAGTTGCAGGAGTAATTTCATTATCTAACGCAGCTATCACACTTGGTAATCTTGCAACCCATTCGCGAGATCTTGTATCTGCCTGAATTATTTCCTTCGCATACTGGTATCCAAATAACCGCTCGGCGAGTGTTCGATTAAATCTTTCAACTATTGCATGGTCACGATGATTTGCGATGTGTCCTTGTCTGATTTTGACATGTTTTTTCATCAGCGATGATACTGTACCAAGAAATTCTTTGCCAGGATCAACTTGTAGCAACTGTGGCCATCGCAAAGGTCCTCGTTGATAAATTCGTTCAAACGCAGATGCAACTTCAGCTGCTGTTTTTGTTGATAATGGTTCTGCTTCTTTATATCTACTTGCAACATCAACGACAGTTAACGCGTATTTGTATGTGCGTGATTGACGTCCACGTGTTTTAATAGTATCATGTGGCAAAAACAAAATATCTGCTTGATGAACTTCATTGGAATCGCTGACATCAAAATACGCGTACTGAATTTTTTAGGTGGACGTAGATAGATTTGCCATATTACCTGTCGTGCTAACCACGCTGCAGTAGCAGCACGTGAGAATTTTGCTGCTTGAGCAAGTTTACAAATAGCTGCTCTGCCCTTCCAATATCCTCTTGGGCTATAATAAACAGATTCCATTATAATAGTTATATAATTAATTACCAGGCCCTAGCATTAGTTTACCTTTCATAGCAGATTTCACTAGAAAACTAACGAGTTTTTCTCTGAGAGATTTATCAGGTATAGAATTTAACGCATGAATCAATTTCACATCTGCGAGATGTCGTTGTTGTAAATCCTTGCTTTTATACGCAACATCATGAATATGACACACTTGATCAATCTTGTTTATTGGATGCTCTCCTGGTCGCAGTTGATCTTGATCATCAAGTCAGATATCAAATCGGGTTCCAGGACCACAATAATTGTATCCTGGTAAGTGTTTTTCCCCGGGATATTTCACCCACGGAGCCCCTGATAACTTTCCCAACGAAGCAGCAATATCACCTCCTGTCTTTATACTTGAAATAAATTTATATTTTTTTGTGCGCCACTTTTCACACTTACCTGTCAGTGCACGCTTTTTATTTTTGGTTATTCTTGTTGTTAATCCAGTGGTGGACGTGGCTGCCCTGCATCGAACACAATAAAAATTCATATTATTTATTATATGGATATAATTGACTTTACAGCGACATGAAAACAAGAGCCAGTCAAGCATCTCCCAGCGCTACCAAATTCTATCAGAATGATAATAATAGGTCCATCTGGATCAGGCAAAACACAATTATTGCTTAATCTGATAATGAGATGGCTGAAGTGGGATAAATTGTATTTAGTAGCACCATCTGTAGATGATCAGCGATGCTATGAAGTACTTAAAGATTTTAATGAAAATGCAAAATCGTTAAATGAAGACAGTGAGGTTATTGACTTTATAACTGATATTGATGAAACGCCATCTGTAGATGACCCTGATGGAAGTATTAATAATTTAGTAGTATACGATGATGTCATGCTGGACAAACAATCAAATCCAGCTAGGATATTTTCTCGAGGTAGACATAAAAATACAGATGTGATTTATGTTACACAGCGTTATACACAAATTCCAAAAGTGATCAGAGATAACTGTAACATTTTAGTTGTGTTTAACGGAGTTGATAATCATATGCTGCAAAATATTTATTTTACTTGGTGTTCAGGGGACATGGATATTATTAAGTTCAAACACTTTTTTTCAAAAGCGCAAGCTACCCCGTTTGTTTTTATAACAATAAATTTACATGATCCAAGGTCGAGATATCGTAACGGACTTGATACAATATTTGGATAAAAACCACAGCAGCAGAGAGAGTGCGACCAACAGTGAGTGACCAACACGTAAACGCGGACACGTAAAAAATGAAATACAAAATCGTCATTTAAGTAACATAATAAGCTAATCCAACAGGGTTTCCTACCAGACAAAGTTAGAGGTGTTGGTTTAACGTTATTGATGTTGAGATTTCATTTTCGTATGAGCTTTATTTTTAATAAATAAGGTCTCAGGCAAAATGGTCTGTTCACCTTCTCTGCTGCTCACCATTTTCATTTAGAACCAGTTAGACCATGGGATAAATAGACTGTACGTGTATAATGTTAGACCATGGGATAAATACATTGTATGTGTATAATGTTAGACCATGGGATAAATACGTTGTATGTGTATAATGTTAGACCATGGGATAAATACGTTGTATGTGTATAATGTTAGACCATGGGATAAATACACTGTATGTGTATAATGTTAGACCATGAGATAAATACATTGTATGTGTATAATGTTAGACCATGGGATAAATACATTGTATGTATATAATGTTAGACCATGGGATAAATACATTGTATGTGTATAATGTTAGACCATGTGATAAATACATTGTATGTGTATAATGTTAGACCATGGGATAAATACACTGTATGTGTATAATGTTAGACCATGGGATAAATACACTGTATGTGTATAATGTTAGACCATGGGATAAATACACTGTATGTGTATAAAGTTTGACCATGGGATAAATACATTGTATGTGTATAAGGTTTCAAGGCAATCCTCCAAGTAGTGCTGATGGACTGTCATAGGGCGGACAACAGACCACCCCAGGTGCTCTTCAGGTCTTTGACCAGTAGAGTTAAGAACAAAGAAGGCAAGAGCTTCTTTTCATTACCTATTCATCTCAAACCTCTCACACAAACTGACTGTCTTTTGATCTCGATGAGAAAATGGCAAATAGCATATTGTTTTGGAAGCAAGAACTGATGTTTCTTAGCGTAATTTTGACAAAATGTTAGACCCAAGAGTTATTCCTCTATAAAACAAGCAACTGCTGTTGTTATAGGATAGTTGCTTCTTTTCAGCATAGGATAGGCTGGCTATACATGGCACCCAATATAAACTTTAGAAAACATGTTTCTAAAAGAATTTTTTAAAACATGTATCATTTGCAGTCAATACCCATTTTTATTTTAACCCAAGATCAGAATCAACATTAAGTAATCACAAAATTTCTGTTCATCTCTAAACCAACCAGAGTCAACTCTGCAATACTGAGTTCACTAAAAACTTCTGATCTTGTTTCACCATTATGAACCCTATTTGTGATACTGAGCTTTTCATTCACCATGTATGTCTTTCACTTGATTCCTCTTTCTATCCATCTCACTTTAATGATGTTAATAACAGACCTGAAACAACGTTTGATTGGTCAAATAAAATGGATTGATTTTGAGACACAACAGTGACCACAAAATCTTATGCGGGTGGGATTTGCATGCCTTATAACAATTTATTGTAGCTCCCTTATTTTATCGGATACAAAAGACATACTTGGTGCCATGTTTGCGCATTTGGAGGTAGTACCCTGCTTCCGAGCTCAGTAGCATCAAGGTCATTTAAGATACACCAAAATGGGTGGTATTGCAGTAAAGCAGACAGACATAGTCCTTCAAAGATACCAAATAATTAGGACTTTCCACTTGCAAAACAAAAGAAAGAGGGAAAAACATTTTTTGAGACCTGATTTTTTTTACACAAAAACTTTGCCCATTGTCGGAATCTGATTCTGTGTCAAGATTTTAGAGTTTTGGCCTCAGTTCAAATGCAGACCAGTCTGAACTGCATACAGACAGGCGAACCTTTGCAAAAAAGTAGGATAAGTTGGGGATTATCAAGTAAAAGGTAGCCAGGACACAAAAATAATGTATCCAATATGCACAAAAAAAAACAAAAAAGAACTCCAACTTGTTACCCTTCTGCATATGTGCAAGCAAAATATCCAGTGAAAAATGACATTTCTAACACAGCTAGGTACGAAGCCAATGGAAATTACTTGCACACAGATTATATTTGATGTATTTAGAAGCAGGTACCAAAGTGTGTTTCCTACTCATATTTCATGCAAAAATGACTAAAATCTTAAGATATTAATGACTTAGCATGAAAATAATAAAACAGATCTCTTTTATTGATGTTTACGATGCAACAAATACTTTCATGAAAGTTGCAGATCAAAATACTGTCAGCACTTAATTTAATTCTCAAGTGCTCACAGGTATTGATGTCATGGTTGCTTGACTCTTTTCATGTTTTAATAGAAGAGAACATGCAACATTTTACTTCTTACACTAAAAAAAAAATAAATTAAAATATTAAACATAAATTTCAACTGATAAGACATATTTAACTGGTGTTTATTTCTTCAATGTTGCCACCTGCTAGCATTTGCCAGAATTTTTCATTGATCACTATTTCATCTTATATTATCTACAATGTATTGAGAAAATATTGTTTTCCAATAAAATATAACAAAATATATGATTTCTTGTTAAAACTTGCAAATTTCATGATGTTAATTGTAACCTTTTGGGCACTAACTGCCAATTTTGACAATAAAAAGAGTGATATATCAATGTTTCATTTACTAATTCTGATTGCAATTTTCTTCATGTTCACTACATAGGGCCCAATTTTTTTTATTTTCTTTTAACAAAACAAGATCCAGGCATTATAACTGGGTTTGTGAGGTATCAGGGCACAAGTTATTGAGAGAGTGGTGTATTTTCAAATGGTCACTGAAGATAAATATGCTTTTCCCCAAAGGTTTCTTAGTAAAAATGCCATTGGTTATAATTATCATAAAAGAAATATCTGAGCTACAGAGTATGGGTCCAGCCTATGTGTGGTGACACATTATATATGATATTTAAAAACAATGAAGGTATCTGGCTGGCTAAAGTTAATTACCATGAAAAATTCATTCAATCATTTTTCAAAGGAAGCCAACATACTTGAATGGGTGAATTGTATACACCAGTGGACCAAAAACCTAAAACTGCAGTGAACATTTAATATCTTCACCATGACCTTGAAGTTTCACCTTCATATTATGTTTGATTAATATTGTGTTAACATTAATTTATCTGAACCATGTTTGCATCAAGTCTTATAGTGAATGGTTTTCTTGTGGGTTAATTTGTACTGGGCTTTTTGTTTGTTTTGTATATTATTTTATTACACTCTATTTATTTACCATTTTCACCATTTCAAAAGTTTGTTCTTGGATAGATCGTACATAGGATGCAAGGATCCTTTGCATGTCTTACCACTAAGTTATAGTAATCTGACAAAAAATATAAACATTACTGTGTATGGGAACTGAACTAACTGCATGTGCCATGTAAGCTTTAAAAAATCCACTTACATTTTGAAGTCATGGCCCTCTGCCTGGGCCTAATAAAAAAGCATTTGTGAGAAGGGTGAAATGGAAAAAGGATCATACAGAATAAAATTCCAATTATGAAGTAAACTGAGTGAGGAGTTACTTAAATACCAGAAAAACAAAATCAAAAATGTGTCCAACTTCTTAAAATAATAGCCCTATAATGGAACAAAACCCATGGGAGAATACAGTACTGAGAGAATTTGGAATCATTTAATTCTATATTTGTTGTGAAGTGGATAACAAGGTACAATATAATCAAAACTTTCTATAGAGTCCAAAATTTTCATCAAAAGGTATCCTACATGTTGACTTCATGGACTTGACCCAGACTTGAACCCATGGATAAGAATAAGTAGTACAATCAATAGTCAGTGTGTGACATTGTTATAATCCAAGCATGTTGTTACTGGTTGGTTTAAAGGGTACTATGAACACATACACTATATCATGTAAAGGAAATGGGAGCTAGGAGACCATTACTAGGATAAAACGAGGTAGACGAATCATACAATCCATTAGCATTATGTGATTCATTTCCAGAAAAATAAGTAGAGAAAAAACTAATAACCAAAACATTTCCCCAGTATACCTGACCCCATAGCACCATCCAGGGTGGAAATGAGAGAAGCATTGTATGTAATGATTTATTCCAAATATAAATCGAATCAGGTGGAAAACTTAGCCAGCAACTTCAACCAAAAATGTGTCCTGTTGCTTTACTGCTGAAAAACAATTTTCAGGAATACAAGATAAGACCAATTCATCATTTTAACTGATGAGTGCTGAAACCATCTCTGATATTCTTGAGTAACAAGATTTTCAAATTAGACACTGGCAGGAATACTGGATGGTAGATTTGTACAATTATTGTTTAGGCCAAACTGTATACTATTATAAGACCATTCCTTCGGGTGAATCCGTGACAAGATTTTAAATAATTCATTGTGGCTGGCATACTGGACATCTGCTGGGCACCCGCATTTTCATGCTGTTAGGAGTCTATGCTCTAAAAATAAGTAACAGTGTGTGTGATTTAGATTTTTAACGTAGCTTTAACAATGTTTCAGTCATATCGCTAAGATGTCTGCAGTGTGACAGTTTAAAGTGGTGTTTACCACTGGGGCATCATGACGCAGACATGTAGCATGATATCCCAACCAGTCACATTATCCTGACACCAGGCCAACCAGTCCTAACACTAACCTCTTAATGCTGAGCACCAAGCGTCTGCAGAGGCAGCTGTTAGTACCATTTTTGAAAGTCTTTGGTATGACTTGGCCGGGGTTCAAACCCACAACCTCCCGCATCCAAGGCAGACACTCTACCACAAGGCCACCGGAGCAGTGCAAAAAAATAAGTAACAGAAAAGAGTGAAGACAACAAGCTTTGTAAAAGTTAGCAAATAATTTATATCCCTGGAATACAAAGTGAAAAATGAGAAAAAAGAACTTATAGTTTTACAAATTAAATCCAAAAATAATCCAAGAATTAAAAATTGAAGTCCTAGTAATAAAAAGTCCTAAATGAAACTGAGTTTGAGTCCTGATGGAATCTGAAATTGAAGGCGATGATGTCTGTTGTGGTCAGCAAAGTGCTGCTGTGTCAACAGTCTCTTGTTGAATCACAGAAAATATTATTCCAGTTTTGAATTCAGTATAAATTCCAAAGAATGTCTTTATCCAAAAATTTGTCAGAGCACTTTCGTATTTCCAGGAAAAAGAATCATTTGAATTCAATAATCTGAAGAAAATAAAATTCAACCTAAACTGGTCACAACATAACACAACTTAACGTGTCAAGTGTTTTAAGCCCCTCTGAATAAACCTTTATCAAAACAACAGTTATACGACTAATTAAGACACAAAACAGATTCCTGGATGAGGGTCAAAAGTTCATTCTTCTGGAAAAAATAGAAGTTTGTACCAATTGATATATGCTACTTGTCACGTAATCCAGGTATGACCCTGACTCAACTTAATGATTCTTACTCTGAGAAAGATTTTTAAAAAAAATAAATAAAAATAAGTTGTTTACCAAAATCATCACCGATTGTGAAACAAGGTCACACACTAGATATAACGTTTCTATTATTAGTTATTTATATCGATGAAATAAAAAAGGTCAAGTCTAGTAAATAATGTTACATTACAATAGCATGTAATGGAATTAAAAAATTTAAAACTAACACACAAATTAAATTAAGTGTACATAACAATGCAGGACCAACTAGGTGTCGTAAGAACTCTTTTAGTGAAAACCCCATGTTGATATGACCAAACATCAAGAAGTCGTCACAATGACATGATTTCCAAGATGGCTGCTGTGGCATCATATTAGATATCAAATCAACACCATTTTCATTAGGACCAACTAGACATATGAAGAAGTCTCTTAATAAAAAACCCATGCTGACATGACCGTCCATTCAAGAGAAGTAGTGATAAGATTTTCAAAATGGCTGCTGTGGTGGTAAATGGACATCAGCACCATTTTCATTTAAGACCAACTAGACATGATCAAAGGGATTTTTTTATGAAAATTCTCCTGTTGACATGACAAAAGTAGCTAACACAAGTTTTTCAAGATGGCTGCCAAGGCAATAACAACAACAACAACAATAATAAAAATAATAATAATAATAATAACAATAAAGACATTATTTAGAGAAGGTAACTCTATTAGTTACAAAACTAATCAACACTGAAGCCTTGTAGCTGTTATGTACAATATATACACTATATACAACACAATCTGATAAATTTGGCTTGACACTAAAGAATTAAGTGATTCTAAAAATCAAAGTGTCAAGCGTGGCACATATGCAAAGGCATCATATGAAGTTTCTTTTAGTGAAAACCCATGTTGATAATGACCATTAATGTTAAAAAAATAGCTACAAAAAGATTTTCATAATGGCAGCCAAGGCAGACATATTAATGACAGATTGACACCATTTTCCTTTTCAACCAACTAGACATCATAAAAAGTCTTTCAATGAAAACCCCATGTTGATCTGACCATCCATTCAGGAAGCAGAGCGTTGGATGCAATATGAGCCAGATCTGCACCATTCTCATTCAGATCCAACAAGTCATCACAATAAATCTTTGGTGAAAACTCCATGTTGATTTGACCATCCATTAAGGAGGGGCAGCAATAACAAGATGTTCAAAATGACCACTGTCCTTAGTAGCCATACTGGATGTTTAAACAACAACATTTTCATTTTGGACCAACTAAATCATGGATGAATGCACACATTAAAGTTTCATGGCAATCATCCAGATAGTTTCGGAGAAGAAGCAATAACAAACTTGTGCAAACCAATGGCCAAATAAAAGATGATGGACAACAGATCATCCAATAAGCTCTTCCGGTGTATGATCTCTTCTGCTAAATAAAAATTTGAAAAATACAAGTTTATACCCACATTTTAAGCTACAAACATCTGGCTGATGCACTTCAATTCACAGCATAACAACTGCTCAATTATAACATTGCTAGTTGCAACATTAATCTGCCATCTTTAGATATGTGGAGTCTGGTTTACAGTCTATTTACAGTGACAAGACTATAATTACACGTGCAATAAACCTTAGTTAATCATTTGAACCTAGAAAAATGTTGCCATGCAGACAAACACAGGAAATTTAGTCAGCATTAAAAATTACTGTCAGTCCTACTTCCATAAATGTAGATACAGCTATGGTTTCACTAATATGTACTATTGTTGTAGTGTATTCTACAGTAACTATGCTCCGTTTGGGGAATTAAACAAGCAAGAGGGTTTTCATCATCATCATCATCGTTGTCATCATCATCATCATTAATTTTCTGAAAGTATTCTGCCAAATTCTTTGTTAATCTTTCATAAGGCCCTCTGGGACATACAACATTCTATACATGTAAAACTTAGTTATAAAAGAAAGAATGAGCATATTAATTAGAGGTTAATATCACATAAACAGTAAATAGTTAAATCATGGAATATTTATACATAAACAAGGAAGAAACTGTTGGAATATCATATGTTTAATAATTTAAACATCATGATTTCAACATGGCAGGATTGTCAGCCTGCTTTATATAGTTCATGGTGGCTGATACCATTCAGAAGACCCCTTTGTACGCTATGTCAGTGCATTGCTTCTTGGTCTTGGTAGTGTAAACACAGGTTTGATGCTGACCTTGAAAAGTACACCCAGGTGGTAATGCTGACTTTGACATGGATGTCACTCAGGTAATGGGGTATCAAATTAATATGGACTTTGTAAACCAAAATACATCAGTGATATGGAATTCTTTTGTCAAATGGTTTATACAGACTTGGACATAGCAGATGGTGTCATTGAATCAACATCTTGTACAATTATAGCTGCATGCTTTTCAAGTTTGATTATGTGATCAATATTTGTCTGTGTGCATGAGCCTCATACTGCACAACAGTAGCCCATAATAGGAAATATTTAAGCTGAAGAGAAATAGTTTCCTTTACATGGGCTGGGAGATATTTCTTCAGTAATTAGTGTTAGTTTGGAGGTCATGTTTTATTATGATGAGATATTGAAATAAATCTAGGGTTTTCAAATAGATTTAAAAACTGAAGTCACTGACCCATGACACCAAGATCCCAAGAGTCAAAATGAAATCCACAAGAATCAAAGCTGAAATACCAGGAGTCGTTTAATGTAGAGTTATGAGCTTGTAGCTGAGACTATTCCTTATTTGTGGAGCAAACTGATGCTGAAAATTTGTTATGACTTTAGATTTATTCTCTTTCTCCACGTGATGTTACAAACTTTCGATTTCTTTGAAGTCTGAAGGTCAGAATGGCCATCGCTATGGAGAGTTTTTGAGACGGAAAAGGAAATATACTTCTTTCAGCCATCGTGATTAATATGATCCAGTGGACCAGTGTATGAAAATTAAATGAAAAAGGAGTGTGTATATCTCATAGTTCATTGCAATGGTATTAATTTTTTTTTTTTTTAATGCACAAGCATTTTTAATTTCCTTCACAAGATCAGTGACTAGTGACTATGACGATGACTGTGAATAGTAAGTTTCACACTTAACAGGCTCTCAATAGTTTTCTCATCCAGGTTTACCACTGAATCACTTTATTTTGCAGAAAAATACAGAATGTCTTCTCTATATCATACGAACATGGCAATGACAAAACACCATGCTAATTAACCTGCAAGCAAGTTCAAATTTTTCAGTGGCAAGGT
Source organism: Megalonaias nervosa (assembly GCA_016617855.1). NCBI lineage: Eukaryota > Metazoa > Mollusca > Bivalvia > Unionida > Unionidae > Megalonaias > Megalonaias nervosa. Next base: position 27,980 of record JAECUM010022737.1, on the reverse strand, counting down.
TTTCAAGGTTGCTCTCCACAGCTCTCCAATACTCTTCTAAGCTAAGTTCATCATGAGGAAAAAGTTTCAATGCCAGACGCAACACGCAATCATGAGATTCATTATTTTTATTTTAGCATTAAGAAAACTTTTATGTTTCAGTATTTTGACATGAATTAAACTAAAAAATGTATCAAATGCCTTTAAAGCCCCAATGCCGCAATTAAGTGCAAAAAGTTGCATATGGATAATTCTGAACCTTGAAAACAATGGTTTTAAACATCATTGGGTTCAATTATAACCAGATAAAATTAATGTTTCATCACATTATGAACCATGTAATTTCTCCCTCGCACTGAGAAAGCAGGCCATTTTTCACATATATATGAATTAATCTGATGTTGATCAATCCATGGGTAAAATAATTTCAATCGAAAGCTGGAACACAAGATTTGATGATGTCACCATCATAAACATAAGAAGCCAAATACCACACTATGTTGGATACATGAGGTGATCCTTATGTGATAAGCTTTTCTCATTTTGTGTTTGATATGATGTAGCACTCCACCTAGCATTATGAGTATTTTTTCTTTAAAGACACAACTAATACATAATATTTTCTTAAAATCCATGTCATATGCTTACCAATTAATATGAAAATCTTCAACAGCCGGGTTTGTCATCAACCCAAGTTTTCCCTTCAAAGTATTCCAGTGCCCCAGCTGATGGCAAATATTCACCCAAGTCTTATTTTATCAAATGCAGGACTTTTCTTTTCATATCTGCTTAATAAGGTGGGCCTGCCTCTCTTCACTCCTTCTCAAATCAATTTGTCCACCACATGCAAATGTTGTTGTTATTAGATTTGTTCATAATGAAATTTATTGAATGTATAACATCACTACTTTTGAAGGACTAACAAAATAGAACGGAATTACAAGTGACACTGGTGACTGAATTCAGGGGTGACATTTATAAATTCATAACTGAATAAAGCTAACATCTTGATTATTTCACAGCAAAGATTATGTCAGATAGCTTTTCAACAACTCATTTCCTTCCTTCCAAAGTTTAGTTATTTTGGAAGAATGGTGGAATTTATGAGAACAGCAGCATTAGAGCTTTAAATATTCCCCTCGAAACATCTTTCACAGCACAATAAGAATTAAACAAAAAAAAAATTAAAATACATCCTCCAGTATTTCTACCAAAATAATTTTCTGATTGATCTCTCTTATTTATCTCACCTCTACCAAAGGCCAGCCGATTTTTATTAAAAAATCTGAAAGATATGACAAATTTTAATCCCTTTATTCTTTATACATGCTCATAAAAATTTTGCATTTGGGCTTAAACTCTGCAGACTTCTACAGTAAGGTAATCAGTTAACAGCTTGTTGCGTACACATGTTAGATTTCATAATTTTTATCCACACATCACTGCACCCGTGTAAGATTTCTGGTATACAGTAGACTGATTACTGCAAAGTGGGGTAGAACACCCAAAATACACTGATGGGGATGATGGTGGTGTTAAATAATAATAATATTAGTACATGTAATAAACTTTTTTTTTTAAATCTGAAGTGTATATTTCAACTACAAAATGTTATGTACAGTAGACTGCCTCTAAAATGGTGTTTTCACAAGTATATGGATGAGCAATCGAATAAACGCTGATATTTGATCAAAAGTTAATCCAATCAAGTCATAATGCATTCTCTCTTCCTCAAACCATCATAAACATTAAAGTCAATCTTAAAACAATCTAACCTCAATACAGTTAAGCCTGCCTTAGCATGATACCAGTGACCTGATATCTCTGACCAGATCATACTGAATCTGTGTAATGTGCAAAATTATTGGCAGATAACGCGCAAACATTAGTGTATCAAATGTCAATCACGGACCAATACAGTCAATTTGTGATGCACAGCACCAGTTCAATAGGAAATTATGCCACAGGTAAATCAAGGGTAATCAAGACTGATTCTCTAGCCCAAATCAACACAAGTCATAAAAACGCACAGGTTGGAATTTCAATGCATCAGAAATGGTTCAAATTTAAATTCCAAGCATCAAAACCTGAGGGTACACATCTGATGAGAACAGTATAAGAACACAATATTGCCACAATGGTAATACCACTTTAGTGTTCCTCAGCCCGGTTTTTTTCTCTTCTTTTCATATTAAGGCCTATTTGATTTTTTTCTTCATCTTTTCCTTCTCTATTTTCTCCCCACCCTTAATCTCTCTCCTCATCAGAATGAATAGATCTTAAAATGTGTAACACTACTGACCTTTTAGTAATATTAAATCAATAATAAGGTGCATTAAAAAGCATAAAAATGAACCTCAAACAAGAAAAGCAGGCTTCAAGTATCGAATTTTGTATAATTAGATTTGCACATGAATCACAAAAATTGCCAGTGATGCAAGTTACATGACCTGTTGCTATCCGATATTCTGTGTCACCCATTCAGTATCACATACCTGTTATACTCAATGGCAAATGACAAGCATTTTTAAGAAAAACTCTGATTAGGCAAAATAAATGTGTTTCCTATCGCATATATGCCCCCCCCCCCCGCGGCATAAGTGTAATTATTACTATTATAAGTGGCAAAAAAAAGCATAATTGGGGCATAAAAAGTGTTATCAATATATTACATGCCAGAATTACAATTTACAGCAAGTATGAATAAAATACATTGTTATGACTAACCTGGTTCTGAAGCTGGTCAAAATTCTTTCCACAAAGGGCAAAATCCATACGGATTATAACCAGAATACAAACACACAATATACTGAAAAATTATTTATATTCAGCACTCACTTTAAATTGTCTACATGTGTAACTTCCACTGAATGGTCGAGATCTGGAATACTGTAATGATCATAGTCAGTTACTCAGAGTGCTGTAATATATTATTCTCGTATTCTTCTTTTAAAGTTTGTAAAGTTTGTAAAGTGGTGTTGATTTGTCCTTTTTCTGATCTGACATGTTTTGAAGTTTGAAAAGATCCATCTGCTCTATCATTTTCCATCATATAACATTCACAACTCACACTGTAAAGCGTTTCAGTTAACATCTGGCACCATTTTCTTTAAAAGAATAGTCTGGTTCACTAACCAGCTAGCTTATCAATAAAATGAATCTGTGATAAAAGTTCAGATATAAAAAAAAATCCATTTTTTTCAGAAATGGGTCATTTACAGTTGCTATAAATAGAAAATAAGGTATGTAATCTTATGCTATTCTTACACAGCAAATTTATACGAGTGCAATAAAAGAGATGATAATAAACAATGATAAAAACATTTTATTGCTTTATTTTTGCTTTATTTTTTACTGCACAAAAAAACATAATCCAAATACAGTCTAGCTTAAGACAATTTGGTGAGGAAAAAAAACATAACAATTACACCAAAAGTGTAATGGTTGGCATCTATGCTATTGCACTGGTTTTAAAATTAGTGTAGGTAGGTTGGGTGTTTTTTTTGGCCTTACAGATAGTAATAAAATTGTTTAAGTAACAACTGTAACTGTCATCACAATCATGATCATATCTGAAAATCATGAAGAAGTCAGGCATTGAGCAATATTAACTGCAAACCAAAATTAAATGCCTATCAAAATTAGTGTGCATAGTTTCTTATAGAAATCAACTACAAACCCGCCAGCATACAAATATTCATGGCTGAATAGAGAAATGAACAAAAATTGGCGTGTGGTGGAAACAATGCTTCGACTTCACTCATTAAATATTTCCTTATATATACTATAAAAAAAGCAGAAATGTCCTCAACACAGACATGATCTTTGTGATGATTCTAAGTTAAGCATCAACATAATACTCCTTGTGGCGTTCTACATATGTATTTATTATTTACTGGCAATCTAATGACTTTTTGCATCATTAATTTTCCTTCTAGCATTGGTGGTGTTGTTGTAGGGTTTAACGCCATTTTTCAGCACAAGATAGGCTATATATGGTGGCCAGTATAAATGGTGGAGGAAGAACCCGGGAAAATCCTGGAAAGAACCAACGACCCATAAGAAGCTACTGGTAAGCTTTCTCACATAACCACATTAGCTGAATCCGAGACTTGAACCCACACAGGCAGAGGTGAGATGGCAGTGATCCATAACAGTGAGCACTTTAGACCATTCTGCCACTTGTGGCCCCAGCACTGAAGTGGGGGGGAGTGTATTAAAAATATACATTCTACTGTCTGTACACCATACACTGATGTAATTTAAATTGTTTTGCAGCTGTTCTTAGATTGTGTTGTTTTGACCTGGTGTGTGCAATGTTACATCATCTGTATACATGTCAGTGTTTTCTGTAGAAAAAAGCAGGTCATTCAGAGAAATAAGATTGGAGCTATGACTGAGCCCTGAGGCTAGGGCCCAAATCAAGATGGTCATATTTTATAGGAACAACACTTAATAGAGTACTGTTTAGCTGCACTTGCTAGATTATGTTACTAAAGGAAGACTGTCTCAATGAAATGGTTGTCTATCTAAAACTTTAATACTCTACCTTTCCACTAGTCATGTTATGGTAAACAAAGTCCAATGTCTTCTTACAATACCATTGTTTTCTTAATTACTTTTCTCTCCAGGTAAAAAAAAAATTAACTCAATAAATATTTTCATAAATTTGGTCCATTCTGTCATTAATTCAACCTCAAAATAAATAAACCATCCTTTGCCATACATGTTACTTTAACTTCAAAAATATGTTATACTAGAAATGATCAAAGACATTACCGTCACAATGCAACTTTGTAAAATTCCACAAGCACCAAATGTTTGCTTTGTTTTAAAATGAATATTCATTGCCATCTTACAGTCTGTGTCAAAATGAATATTCATTGCCATTTTACAGTCTGTGTCACCTTTAGTGACTTTTGCCACTGCAAGTGCCAACATTGACATCAATGGTAATCTACAAAACAAAAGTTGTAGGCATATTTTTAGATTTTGTCCTGACAATAAAGCTCGCCAGGGTTTACATTTTGGGGGCACAAGAATGAAAATTCTGGAAACCTGAAACTGCAATCGCATGCCCAATATGCAACATGGAACTAATGAAAAGTTGAGGTGTAATTCTGAAATATTTCTTATTTTTTGCTTTACAAAATGAGCATGACTGAAATGGGGGGGGAGTCAGGCCAAAGGAACGCATAGAGTCAACATTTGGGGGCATGGGACAAAAGACTAGGAGATCCTGCAGTAGAAGATCCTTAAAGCTTACTTACATGTGCGCTCATTGCCAAAGAAGCACTAGACCATCATTTTCATTAGCTCGCAGAAACGTCTTTTTGATTTTCCAGTGCACCAATCAAGAGCAACTAGTTAATGATCATTGACAGAAAATGTAAAGAAGGAATGGAAAAATCTTCAGCAAAAGCACTGCTACATTTCATTTCTAAGGTACACCATAGCATACAGTGGACAAAACATTGACTCAAATGTCCAATGATAATTTATAAAGGGCAAGGGTTACTTGTGCATAAGGAATTCAGATCCCAGTATGGAAGGTTCACAATTGGGGTGGTGGTGGAAGTTTATAATGACTACAGGCTCTTAGGTTATGGACTTACTGCTTTAAATAAATGATCACTTTTCCAAAACTGTAAACTTCGACTCAGTCATTATACAATCTGACTACAGCACTACTGCGATAATATCATTGTCCACTAAAATAATGGTTTCCTACGCAGTGATCAAAATTTAAGAAACAACATGCTGTAGTTTGATTCTGCAATTGATTCAAAGCATAAATTGCAGGTCAAGTGAAATAAACAAATCCATCATGAGAGAGCATGTGATAATGACATGGATGTCACTACTACTTTTTGACTGGTAATAGCCATTGGGTCCCACTTTTTTCCATTTCTAGAATGAACACTGCATACAATGTGACTTAATATTGTTAGCCTATTTAACTGACTTGGACCACTACATTATAATAAATTATTTCATATCGAAATAATCTTAAAATTGTGTTAATGTGAACTAACTATTTGCAAACTGCACGATGCAAAACATCTACACCACTCCCTCAATAACTCGCGCCCTGATTACTTGCGAACCCGCTTATAACGCGGAGTCAGGCATGGAACCCATTCTTTAAACCAGAAAATACTACAAAATTTGCTGAACTTGAAGAAAATCACAATCAAAATTGGTAACGGAAACTCTGATATATCGCTCGTTTTATCGTCGAAAGCAGCAGATAGGACCTGGAAATTTTAATCAACATTATGAAATATCAACTTTTAATATGAAGTCATATAATTTGTTACATTTTCTTTCCAAATGACATTTTTAGAACACCTTAACTAACAATATTCAAGGAAATTTTGATCAATGAAAATGTCACCCCTAATGGAGACAGTACTTTAATAAATAAATACCAAATAAATAATTTTTTATCAAGTGACATTGTGTTCTAGTTCTATTTTTTAGTTCCTTTTAAGTGTAGTCATCATAAATGCAATGTGTCCTCTTGTAATTAAATATAAAATGTGTTAATCTACCGTAACAGCTATGCCCGTGAGCATTTCTCTGAGAACCAATAATAATTAGGTGCCGACCGTGTTTTGATACCTGACTAACGGAAGCATTTGTTGTACGGTTGCACTGAATCAAAAGCTGGTCTTCTTTGTATTATCACGTTATTTACGTCTTTTGAATCAAATAAAGGAGGCAAAATAAAACAAAAGTTAAAAATCTTGCAAATCCTACATGCTTAAAATCTAGCGGCCTAGGTCATATGTCAAGACAACTCACTTCAGCTGATCAATTGAACACTGTTATAAATGTTATTGTGTATGTTATCTAATTAAGCTACCCAAAAATAACCTACTCAATCATAGCTGTGATCAAAGATAGAAAGACAACCAAGCGAAATGAATACTTCGTAAAATAAAGAGCTTTGTTTCACATATACGGACCATTCTGGGGAAAATCAGTTTCAGAGAATTCCTGAATTGGCATTTAGCGATATCCTCAATGAACAATACAAAATTGAGTTTCAACGTAAACGAATGTCTCATGAAATAAATGTTGCATGTTTTTGAAAAAAAAGGAATCTTGTTTGGTAGTGTATCAACAGTTAGTCTAGTTCCCAGCTTCGCAGACTCCCTGTTTCAAACAATACTATCTCATACCATGCCAGAAACCAGACTAATCAACAAAACAAAAAGCAGTGTAGTAATTCTCAAATGTTTCGCGAACACATGGAGGTTGTTGAAAACAGTTCTCTTTCAGATGTTGGGACATTTTGAAAATAAATGTCATTTATAAAGAATAATAAACAACTTCATCAAAAAAGGCGCTTTATTGACAATTATTCCTGATGCAATTAAAAAACGAGGATTCAGTCATTAAACAACCCAGTTCCCACCCCACCCCCAATCACCGCTGTTTTCTGGATGTCTAGTGGTTTATTTTGGGGAGGTCCCTCTGTAACTCTCGCCCCTCGTTTATAGTGTGGTCTATGTTTTTGGACCCCGTTGTATGCGAGTTATCGAGGGAGAGATATATTTAACAATCATTTGAATCAATGACACATGGATATTGACTTCTCTTTGTATATGCACAAATATGAAGATTTCTCATGATTTTTTAAAATCTAAATTTAACTGCAATTCTGTTCACTTGGAATATAAAATATAATCAAACCAATGAACAAAAGGTAAGATATATGTATTTTTAATGTGTGTGCAATGGTTTTCTTAGTTTGAATACAAAAAACAGTAGAACAACTAAGGAAGTATAATTGATTAAAAGATTAATTAAGCTACTCCAAAGATGATTAAAGCCCACTTTTACCATTCGTCCAGGTGCATACTGGTTCATTCTACTGACTACCTCTATTCCGGCAATTTTATCTGCCAGGTTTAAAAGTGGACCTGCTCCCCCTCCCCATCACTTGCACCGAAATTATTCACTATAGTGATTTATGCAATACATGTATCTCAAAATTTTTACTCAATACGATCAACGATTATAGAGATATTTAAGCATAAATGTCCATGACAAAATACTCCGCCATGGCCATTTACAACATCAATGGTTTCCATGATTGGAATTGATGTAATGTCACAAGAGGAACCTGCACAGTGAATCACAATAACATTTTCAAGTGTGAAGGTTCCTATAGATTGTTTTCTGATTGTGTCATGAGACTGAGGTGTGTCATTGGTGGATATAGCTGTAGGAGTATGTCTATATTGTCTTAACATTAACAAAAATAGAATATCACCAACCAGCCATTTCTTATTCACACTAAACCTCAAATAAAAATGCCATGTATCCAATCATCAAATTCAGAGAGAGAGAGAGAGAGAGAGAGAGAGAGAGAGAAAGGCAATGTTTTAACTGCTCATGAAGGCTGAAGACATGTCAGTCTTTACCAATGTTTTCACAACACTCTGTGCCATAGTCACTAAATAAATGGCTCCACTATCTGGTGATTTACTCTCCAATTCTGGATATGTTAAGAGTAACAAACTAGTTCCAAACATGTGGCACCATTACTTTGTTAATTTTCATGACTTAATGATGTCAATCTAATACATCTCTTGGAAGTAATTTTAAACTAAGTACAATTCTTTTTTTTTAAAAATGTGTTAATATGTGTTTTTACAAAGCAAAAAATTGTAGATGCTCAATGGTGTCATTAGGTGCAGAGGTCCAGGGATTTACCCCAGCAACTTCACTGCTAGCACCTGCCTATATTCAGAAAATCAATAAACATGTCTGAAGTCATAAAATATTTTTAAAAAACTCCTCTTTGTGGGGGGAAAATCCTTATACTTGTAAAATTAACACAATGATGTTTATTGGAGAACTTCCACTGTCAAATCTTCATTTTCAGATGAGTGTAGTTTTGCACACTGTAAAGCTCTTAAATTTCAGAGGTAAGTAAATCTTGCTTGTAGTTTGTAATCTCATAATGCCTAAACAGAAGTGACTGATTTTATAAAATACAGGAACCTGTGAAGTTTATTATCACAATACATGCAATTTTGAACACCCAAATGCCCAAACTATGTAAACAATACAGTATATTTTTTTAATCATTTTACAATAAATTATCAAACTTCCACTACTAACTCCTAGGCTATGATTGGGGCTATTGAATACTATGCTCCGTGTAACATGGTTTTGTGTAGCAATACAAATGACACCTTAACTCAAACATACTAAAGTATTTTGAAATTAGTGTTACTATTGTATCATTATTATCATTTTGTCCAAAGATATAATCAATATAAAGATTGATTTTGTTTAAATTTGGTATCCAGCTATTACTATGGTGCAAAAAGAGTTGCAGGTCTTATTTTGTGAAGAAAATTATTCTGAAACACATGCATTGTCCCCTTTGTGGTGATTCTTTAAAGACTGTGATGTGCAAGTCAGTGCGAAACATAAACTAAAGTGAAACTTTTTAATGAAAATAGATGCCAGAGGTAGTCAATCATACCTAATACAAATATATACATCATTTAAACAATGTGGCAAACCAAATGCAAGTTTTATAGATACCATAGATAACTGCCATATAAGCCATTCTATGGGCTAGTTTTGGTTTCTCATGTAATGTCGCAAGCTCATGTATGCATACTGCATTGTTTACAAAATGCTGCAGTTGTTTCCGTGGAGGTAACTTTTTGGTAGCAATTAAATAGCTGTACCTCCTGATCCAGTGCATGAATGTGTCAAGTCTTTATAAAGCACATGCAATGTCTAACTCAGCTGGTCTAACTAATATAGATTCCCTATTGTAGTGTATAGCATTCAGGTCTACCTTTAAAGCAACTACCCTATGTTGCTACCACATGGTTTTTGCAAATTTCATCTTTTCTATGGGGGATGAACTCTGACCTCACACCCGAACATAACTGTCCACATATCGAAAACAGATTGGGAAGGTCTGTGGAAACTTGGATTATAAACACCAGCAATAAAGAACTGTTAGGTCTAAGCAAAAAAAAAACAAGCCCCCACCCTTCTTTTTTTTTCTCCACTGGCATGATCTATTGTAATACAATGCAACAAACAGCTAGATGATGCATATTTATATCAACTTCAAGATTAAAAACATGTACTTTATGCACGGATAACGTCACGCCTTAAGTTTACAAAGTGTAAACAAACCTGTATGCAAGTGTCAAGCACTCAAACAACTTCGTGAGAGATGCATCTATGGCAAGGGTGTGTGTGCTTCTTGGACCAAAATGGTACTCGTTATAGGTCTCCTTGTCTGCTGATACAAAGTCAAATCCTTCAGACCCGTCGCAACGCAAAGGGGACGTCGCAGTTTCTTCTTCATCTTCCTCGTCGTCGTCATCGTATGTATGATCGTGTACTCTTGAAAGCATGAAATGACCACTGTGTATAGTGGTGTCCCTTTCGGGAGAGTTTTTATTTGTAGATGCATGCCTTTCTTTGGAATTCGTCATCTTTGTTGATGAATCTAATGCATGTCGATCATTTCTGGGTAATATTTTAACTGACATCGTGAACGTTTTCGAAAAAATAGCCCATTAAAATAGCACGCATATCGAAAATAACTTGTTTTCAGTCCGCCATGTTAACCAGACAATATGAGCACACTTCCGGAACGTGATTTGAGAAAAGAACTGAACCAATCAAATTTCAATTTTATTGTGACGGTCAAGGTCATGATCTATGTTTATATCTGAACTCGACTGTTTACAAGGTGAACCTTTCAAAACATCTACCATAGTTAGTATGTTATTTATGACTCTTTAAAAAAAAAAAAAAATTCAAGGCCAAGGATGGAAAACTTTTCTGCAGACTAGCGTGTACATGTTTAAGAAACGGGCATCTGCGTCTATGTTGCCTTAATGATATTGAAAACAATTTTCTGTCGTTATTATTATTATTATTACTATTATTGCTGTTTTGTCCTTGTTATTTATTTATTTATTTATTTATTTATTTCTCTTACACTTTTTGCCTTCCAATCCATTCAGTTTCTCATATAAACGTAATTAAAGTTTATACTTGTCTTTGCAATGCATTCCTAAATTCAGTACGGTCAAGGGACAGTTGCAAATCAGTCGATTTCCCAAAATTTTGGAGACAAAATAATAAACGTTTTCGCCACCAGGAAACACTAATTTTAATTTATAATTTGCAATTCAAAAAGCCATCCTCACCAACTTTATTTTGACATTTTATCCATTTTATCTACCATGTGATTTTAAAATGTGAAACACTATTTTTGTTGAAAACATTGGGAGAAAACGAATGCTTAAACGCGCCAGAAGTCTGCGCAAAACAGAGGCAAATGAAGAAAACTTAAAGAATTAAATTATAATCTATGTAAATTAGTTTAGGTCATGGTTTTAACAAATAAATACAAAAAGTGTGGTGTTCACCATCGAAAATATAGCAATAATATGGAACAATTTAGAATGAAAGGATAACATTGCGTCAAAAGTATAAGACTTAGGATATTGGCAAAACTGTCCCTACACCCACCCACCCCGGGAAATTGGCAAAACCTTCCCCTACCCACAGTCCTTCCACCCACCCCACCCCCAATAGGATATGGTGGGGTAGTACTCCTTGCTTTTTCATGATAAATGGCATCAAATATATTTTTATTTCCAAAGATATGCTTCTTGCAAGAAAGTTCGGTGAAAGAGGTAATAATAATAATAATAATAATAATAATAATAATAAATGGCAATAGAGTCTGTTTTCAGTGGAAGCCGTTGTAGAGATAATGAAAGAAGAAAAGTGTCATAACTTTACTTTAAATATATGGATCAGATTACAAGGCCTTTCATGACACGTGACTTAGAAATAATGGATGAAGTTTGTTTGAATATCTTGACGACGGAAAAATGTAATTTGTATTAGCTAATTTATTAGAACATCATTAGTAATCAGAAATGGGGGGTGGGGATCAATTTATATTGAAGAACAAATTTAAAAGTTTGTGCATCTGAACAGTGATTCTTTTGATAATTAAATAGTGGTTTACTACAGTCTATGCTAACAAGCAAGTTTTCGTGTTTAGTATATAGGATCCATTACTGGTGGAAAGATCATAGTGAATATAAGATTGAATAGCATCTTTTTTTTCAAACATATTTTAGCCAATAATAAACTTAATAAGCCAGATTTTAAAAGAGAGAAACAGTGGCCTATATAGAGAGGGTAAATGTGCCATATTCCGACCATCACGTGCAACAATAAATAAAAGAAGAAAGGTTACTTTTATCCAATAAAATCAAATTGGCTAATTCCGACCACCAAGTGGGTAATTCCGTCTACATTAAGTGAGCAATTCCAACCTCTACAACACAAATATCACACAATCACTTCTATATATTCTAATTTGCATGTAAATATCATTTCTTATGAATTCTTATGAAAATATCTGAAACGATGTTTTAGAAGTTTAAAAAATAGTTTCGTCCCTCAAATAGCTTGCAAAAACATGTGTACACCGATTTATTGGAAAAATATTATATCCATTATAGTAGTTGAAAAAAAGTATCTTGAGATAACAAAAACAAAAACAAAGAAAAACAAACAAACAAACAAACAAACAAACACCCCAGGCCTTGTTCGTAAGAAATTCTCGCATCATTTCCGCCCCCAAAAATTACACGGCCGATTGCGTGTAGTTATTATGCCAGGCATGGCCAACTTCCTCCAGGGCGCGGGATGTTTAAGAAATGAATGTATTTTGCCCACCTGTGTATTATGCAATAATTAACTCAATTGTCACGGTTGTAATTAACCCATTGGACGGAATTTGACCAGCGTACCCTATATATTCCGTTCATGAAAAGGTCAAGTACCTTTAATCTGGGAACATAGGTCCCTGAATATTTTCATATTCTTACATTTCTGTTTTTATGGTTTTAGTCATTCGTCCTTCCACCCATGAATCCATACGTACATTTATGCGGGAATCTAAATGAAAGAATAGTGCATGGACGCACAGGTGTATATATATATATATATATATATATATATATATATATATATATATATATATATATATATATATATATATATATATATATATGCAAATGCGCACGTACATACAAATACCCGCACACACATAAATAAATATAAACATGTGCGTACCCAAACATACACATGTATCTAGACCATGTTAATTAATACAGTGAACCTTCCTGGACTGGATACTGCTGGAATCTATGGGCGACTGGGATACAGGAACTGGTCTAAATATAGAGACAGTGTAATAAGCGAGCTTAACCAGGAAAGCACCATATGGACTTAGGTTACGGTTATTAAGTCCCATTTACAAGAATGTAGATCCAGTCTATTTTTAGAGCCTTTCGTCCTCTCTCGTTTCCGGGATAATATGTGGGTTAGATTTAAGTATTGATGTAAAGGAAATTGTTTGCTTGTTTAAAATATGATGATAGTGGTGTGGTTGTCAGTGTGCATTTCGGTGACAGTGCACAGTGAGTAATGACGCATTGCAGCTGGTTGGGAAGTGAAATATGTGACCCTCTGCACAATATTTTGTTTACATACTGACAAACAAACGTAGGGACTATCTAGGAAAAATAACTGTGATCTGAGGTGGCATGAGGTAGTTTCATAATTTGGCCCCTGTCAGTCAAAGTTTTTAACGTAAGGATATGTGACTTTTTCAGATATTATTTCTAATAATGAAAGATATGGATATATTTGTAAATTTGTTGTTTCGAGGTTGTGTTGTGCTTGAAATTGACATGAGGCATGATCACCTCCGATAGCAACTTGGGATTATGTAGACAGCGAAATACCAATAGTCCACTAGGATGTAAACCTAGGCACCCATAGCAGTAGACATGTATGTAATGGTGCAACATTCTAAAGATAATTTTGCAGTCAATTCTGTGGTAGTTAGCGTGACACGTAACCATTAATATTGACGTATGGTCTATGTTCGCAATAACTTAGCAGCTTGTAATAGTTAACCTCTCATGTTTGGAATTCTAGTTAGAGTACGTTAGATAACTGTGAGACAGATATGTTAACGTAAGGTCCTGTAGCGGGAAATGACAAAGTTAAGACAAACCAGAGCCAAAATTTTCGGAAATCTTGGACCGTTTGAAACCGGTTTCATAAAATGATATTTTCTAGAGTAGTTATTAATAAATGCAGTTTAGAGAATTAATTTCACTTTGATGGGAGTGTTAACATTTTTGGCGATTAAAGAAAGTAATCCTGATGTCACGTTTGCTCAGCCCCAGCTATCAAGTCGTGTATAAACTAGGGTATTATTACAAGCCATGTGTTTGATGTCTAAACATTGCTGCGGCCTAGTGTTAATCTCTTATCCAAGGTTTCCATACCCGCCGGAAATTGGAGTTGGCGTAGGCGACCGCTCGTGTCATTTGACAAAGGCTTGTAGTGTTAAACATTTGTTCAGAGATCAAATGAAGCCCGCAGGGTGAACGGGGCGTGTTCTCATCCGTCCCAACGTGGACAAACAGCGAGAGGACATTATCCGCTAAGTTTGATTGGATCAGTTCACAGCGACGTCAAATCGGAATTGAGATAGAGGGTGTGATTACAATTTAGATCTGAATTATAACTTCGTACCTCGCAAGCAAAAAGTTAATTTCTCCTGGGAAGATTTTTGGAGAAATAGGGTTACTCCGAGAAGCCACCCGTAATTTGGTGGTAAAACTTATAACAGATTGTAAGGGAAGAAAAGATTCGAAAAGGTCAGTAAGTTATTTGCTCGATTTTTGCAGAATATTACTGCATCATAATTGTATTTTTTTGTAGTATGTATACTTAATTACTAGCATCGTTTAGTATGTAGAATTACCTTTGTAGTGTTTCATTTACATGCGTATTTGAGAAATGGGCTTGAGTTTTACGTAGAGAATTATGTAGATTGTTAGCTTGTGGTCAGAATTAATTTTGTAATTCGCTATTAGGTTACTTCGTAGTACATTTATTAATGCGTTATGTTAGAATTTATGCATGCTTGAATTGTGAGTTTTGGAAAATGGTTGAAGTATGTAAGATTAGTTATTATGGACGTATGAATATATCAGAGCATGGATATTTGAATATTTGTGAACTTTGTATGAGTTGTAATGTAAAGAAATGCGTCTGATTATTGTGATGTTTTTAGTATAACGGGATTAGGAATATGTACTGATGTGACGCAATTTATTGATGTATGTATGAGAAGTAATTGATACCGTGCTTTTACTATGACGCTGTTTTACCATACAAGAACGTATGGGTATTTCGATGTGAATGAATGCGTTACCGAAGTAATTTAATACCCGTTATCTGATGATAGGCTGTGTGTAGTGTGAGATGAGAGGGCTAAGGAAGAATATTGTACCGTCCTTGTTGTTTTCACAGGAAGCTTTTTGGGGGACAGAACTTCCGGTTCAGTTGAGTCTCGAGTCTTCAAGAGGTGGAAACGGAAGTAAGACTAGCAGAGCAGTCGGAGTCGACAAAGGTCTAGTCGGTGAGAGAAGGTGGATAGAAGGTGGAGGAGGAGGAAAAGTAGTCTGGAGGAGAAGTGGAGGAGGAGGAGAAGGAGTATAGAGAAGTGGGGGAGGAGGAGAAGGAGTATAGAGAGGTCGAGGAGGAGGAGAAAGAATATAGAAAAGTCGAGGAGGAGGAGGAGAAAGAATTTGGAGAAAGTCGGGGAGGAAGAGGAGAAGGAATTGGGAGGAATAGGAGAGAAGAATACACAGATGAATAGAATACAAAGACAGGTGGAAATCTATCTCACACTAATAATCAAGTGATGCAATTGGCTATTAAAGGGTCGAGCGGAAGGAGTGTACTTGGGAAATTTGAATCATTTACTATTGAATTGTTATTAAATTGTTATTCATTGAATTTCACCCTCTTTGTATATTCAACCACTTAACCGTCGGCATTGCTGACTGGGGGGTTCGGAGCTGTACATCTGTCTTTCACTAATTTAACTTCCAACCAAGATAGAGCCTGGGTGGGACTTCTAATAGTTTAATTATAATATTGGGAGCACCCCACCCCATTCCAATCATAACACCACCCACAACAAACCCTTCACACATAATTGGATAAGCCTGACGAGGGTGTGTTTTCACCAGACGAAAATTCCATGATTTAAGTATCATAGAACAAAGTTTTAGGCAGTCCAAGTTTTCTGCCGAAAGGGGAAGTCTGAGGGACTCCGAGGAGAATTAATAAGTAATTTCTCTAGTTAAATAAATTGTCAAAGGGACAGGGGCTCTAGAAATTTGAGAGACCCGAAACCAGAGAAGACACAGAGGGAATTCTCTAATGTTGAGCGAGCGAGGGTTCGGGAAGCACAAAATATTGTCTCATTTGCATACAATATGTTCATTGATGTAAGTTTGTAATTATTTGTTGAGTGTATTCGCTTTAAATTTATACTTCAGTTTTCCTTGAGTTCAGAAAATAATCGTACATTAATCTGTCTTGAATGTAACAGAAATCATGTATTGAAGGACTTTCATATAATACTCTCATACGCATTACGAGAATTAATTTATTTGTTTTGAATGTTATTGGAATCATGTATCATAAAGATTTCATGCATTTCTTCTGATACAAATTGTGAGAAGTAATTATCTGTCTTAAATGATTTGTATCATGTATGCTGAGAATTGATTTCTCAATGTCTATAAATGTATGTCATTGAATCGCTAAATTTGCAAGAAACGTAGTTAGGACAAGGAGTGGGTTTATTGGGTTTAGTTTTCATCGATGGTGTGTGCATGAGGAACATGTGTCGACTGACATAGTCAGCTGGTACTTTACAGCCCACAGCTGGTTGCAATACTTTATCTAAGAGGTCTAATTATGTCATGGTTCCGGTTAAGAATGTGAGTAGCCGCTAGAAAAGACGCAAATTCGTGTTAATAGGTTGTTTGTCTAACAGTACCAGGTTGCGAACTGACTAAAGCTAAGTTCTTTTGAATTACTACAAGACAATATCTCTGAGGTAAAAGGAGTTGGAATATTGTTCGATCCCAAAGGGGAAAAAGCCTGACACATATTTAGGTTGGGTATTATACTTTATTTCAATCTCTGTTATTCCATCAGTTAATTTCATATTTTATCCTGTTAATTAATCGATCAGTGTAATAATACTGTTGTCGTTCATCTCCTCGATAACAATAACCAAAGCACTAGTAGGACTGGAGATCACACACAACATCCCACCTCTGACAGTGGGTTCAAGACCAGTAGAATATCTAAAAAACTGCCTAGATAGCAACTATTTTGAACTGCATCAAGCTGTTTAGTACAAAGTGATTCTCACAGTTATCACTCAGAGATCACTTGGCGTGAAAAATGACCTTCGGACGTGAAAAATGCAGGTATAAGTTTGGAATTGGAGTGTACAAACCATTTTGATATGAACTGCCCTTTACTTGTCAGTTCAGTAAATGCTATTCCTATGCGTTGTTTTAATATGGCTATCGAAAAATATGGACCTTTGTGACCTCACTTGTTTATTTTTAATGATTTTTCATATTACGCCGGTGGATGCGGCAATAAATATGTGCATAAAAAATGTCCCTTTCACCACGAGTCCATATAGGCCTTTTCGCAATTTGGGTTACTCCCCTTGAATCGGAACTCTTCTGTCCACTTAGTGCGCATGCCCAACTTGGCATACAACTTCCAGGACAAATGATTCGAATACCCACAAAATGTGTAACATAGTAAGCAGTTGTAAAACCTGAAAGACCTAACCTAAAGCAAGTCCAACATGTAGGGGTTAGGGTTAGGGTTTGATAACCCTAACATGTAGGGGTTTGGACATTGTTTTAGTTCCGTGTATCAGTAGATACTATTTCTCCCTAAGATGGGAATTATGAACAGGTATTGCTGGTTTATGTTGATTTTCTTTCATACTTTTTACAAAAGATAGATTGAATAATATTTTTTTAAAAAACATCTTGTCCGCTGAAAATTGCATATTGAGACACATTTGTTATGATAATTAGCCTTCACGCCAAGATCAAAGCAATGCAAGTGGAAAAGTTACGATAAAGACAACATAATGTATTCGGTTCTGATCTGTGACAGTTAACTACTCGTAATCAGAAGTTCCCGAAAAGACTGCAGACAGAGAAAGCACTACAAGTTAAAGTGGATTTCCGTGGATTTTTGCAGGTGTGTTATCATATTTCTCAGGTTCACATGTTGCTAAGCGCTTATCTGATTAAAGTATTTAAAAAAAAAAAAATTGTGGAACTACAGAACAGAGCAAGTCTTTAAGGCATATGATTGTGTTATATAATAAGCCATCGATGTGTCATATAAAGAAAAGGAGAAGCAAGACAGAAATTGAAAGAGTGCACGGATTATCTAAATATTATAACTCCAAGGAGTATCTAAAGAAACCTGATCCATTATTTAAATGAACACAGTTTTGACTTGCTTCACTTAATATTTTAAGTCTGTATAAATTTTTATACGCGTTTTCATATCCATGTATGCTTAAAAGTCACACTCTTCAAAGATTCTTTTATCCACGACTGCCATTTTTGATTGCCTAGTCCCCATAATAGATAGTCGGCCCTAAAGAGTTTTCGTCTCAAGAAAGATAACTCTGTTATTGGCCAGGCCTATTGACACGTATATTAACTTGCTAATGCATCCAAACGTATCATGATGACTGGGAAATGGCAAATAGAGATAAAGTCATATTCAGGTCTAAAACAGCTGCTTGTATAGTTAACAATTTTGTTAAACAAATTATCAAAGGCATGTATACTTGCATTATTAGGACTCGCAGATGAGCCACGGCTAACTGAGACAACTTTCCCTAGACGAACGACATCTGGTTCCAACGCCAGCTGAATCAGCTTAAGCAATCCGCGCAAGAAGATGGGAAAAGAATAACGAGAGAGACAGTAAAGGCAGTTATATTTGTACTGTTATATCCTCTGGAGCAGCCTCGTCCTCCCGTGAGGCAACATCGTGAAAGAGCAGCACATATTTATTTTAAGATTCCCTCCACGAGCTAGGCGGGCTGAAATCGTACGTGTGGTTGCTGATGAGGAAAAACGCAGTCGATGTATCAATGCTACCACTGCCATTGAGGCTGCTGCACAATCTCGATCATTCCAAGTTCCTCAGGAGCCGTCATAATTTACTCGATTATCGGGTATTTATTCCAGTCGAATACTGGCCAGGTAAAGATGCTGTGATGCGTCCCTGAATCGTATCAGCATTACAGCACGTCCACACCTCCGGATTTAAAGTAAACATTGTTCTAAGTGTGGATTTGATTATGCAGCTTAAGCCCGCAAAAACCCTAAATTTACCAAATAGCGATGTATTATAAATCTCAACTCCGTGTTTGGGAGTGATGCTTTTTTAATGTTGAACCGTGAAGACACAGAGGCTGTTAATATTGAAATCGACGAAGCTCTTGCAAAGATTCTTGAGAAGATGGAAAAATACCGACACAGGTCCAGGATGAACTCCTGTCAGATACTTGGAAGTTCATCTTCATTTTTCTCCATATAAACCTTTCGCAGGTCTAGTTAGTAATAAGCGGAACAAGCAATGAAAAGCCATGTTTTGAACGGGCGATCTTATGAGCGCTGCATCTCGCGAGCGATGATACAGACCAATCTAGAAAAACCACAAGAAAAACAAACAACAACAAACAGACAAAACCCAGTGGGGAACTCAGGTTTGGTAACATTGAATTTCTTATGCAGCTACTGGCATCAAAATGAAGGTTTGAAAGTCACAACCCTGACATCGCTGTTATTTTGTTTACATGGAAAAAAGTCCTTCAACCTATTAAACTAACCCCCACGAGAAGCGAAGCTTCAACGCGTGAGCGGACTATACTTATTGATCTGCTGTTGTTGGGCAACATCGAAAACGTGGACGGTTCTGACGTTGTCAGCGGCGCGGTACCATTATGTATGGATAAAAGGTTTCTTCAAATAATTGCCGGCTCAACAAGCACAAATTAAAAAAGTTTCCCTGTCGACGCTGCATGCATGTATTTAGCACCCAACAGTTCTTTGATGACCACGAATTTTACTTTGTGGGAGTCATTGAAAAGCTGTAACCGATGGTCATGCCGGAACCTGGTAAGACTAATTTGAAATTCGAGATGCAAGCGAAGATGAAAATATCATATATAGTTTACGCTTAAAAGCTCCACTTCCCCAACGGAAGATTTCAACAATCAAAGATCGTGCCGCCACCCGTGTTTTCATCAAATACATCACAAGTTGCTGAACAAGTCCATTGCGAGTTTTGTTACACTGTTGTCAGATGTGATGGAACATCTGAGCCTCCAATGTTGTATCGCGGCAAGGACACGGTTGAAGTGTTTATTGAATCGAAATGTGTCGGACAGCAACTCTCGTCGCTCGCAGATATGACCATAACCCGCGAGTTTTCAGCGTCGACTTATCACTGTGAATGAGATTCAGAGTACCGCCCACCAGTGAAAAAGGACGTTTACACAGGAGCTGAGAATTTACCCAAGCAAAACAAATTCCGGTGGTGCTTCATAACCTGGGCGAGTACAATGACCACTTGATAAGCAAGGAATCCCAAGAGCATCGAACTCAATAATGTGTCATTCCAAACAACAAGGAAAAATACATGGCATTTTGGCTGGGCCACCTGAACTTCATTGACTTGTTGTACTTTCTCAATTCAAGCCTATTTAAATTCCTCAACAACCTTGCGGAAGGAAGCGATCATCGTTTTACTGAATGTATCCCTACGAAAAAATGAGCGACAGAAAGACGTTTTCTGAAACTCAGGATACCACCGATTGAGGCCTATTATTCGCCACTGTCACGGGAAGGCATTTCCTCCAACGATTAGGCGCACACGAACAATGTCTGGTCTGCGTTGAGTTGTGGAAATCTTGGCGACTATCACAATCTGCATCTGTGCACGGATGTGTTGCTACTCACGGATGTTTGTGAAACTTTTAGTGATCCAACCATGCGCATCTACAAGCTCTACCCGGCACATTAGTTTTCATCACCGGGAATGAGCTGGGAAGAGTTACTATAGAAAACCAAGACCGAGTTGGAATTGTTCACCGACATCGATCAACATTTGTGTATCAAACGTGGTATTCGTGGCGGGATTTACATGGTGAGTCACCATTTCACTCACGCGAACAACCCACTCGTGGATGAATACGACCCTGCCCTTTCCAAACAGTTATATGACGTCTCTTGACATTAACAATCTGGATAGATGGGCGATAATGCAATGCCTATATGCGAGTTCAGTGGATCAACCCCGTGTACACAAACATATACGCGAGTACGATAAGGCAGCAGTCGTGGATGCCTCGAAGTTGACTTGGAATATCCGCACCAGCTTCATCACGCCCACAATAATTTTCCACTAGCCCCGGAAGCGTTGGTGGTGCTTCGCTAGGGTTTGTCACCGTACCAGTATACGATCGTCAGCGATTCCGAGCCTAAGTTTACCGAATGAACCAGACCGGTTCCAAACCTGCGACGCAACTGCAGCTATGTCGTCCACGTACAAAACTTGCAGCTGTTTCTACATTTGGTAATGCGCGTGTGTAAACTCCAGAGGGTACTGTGGTTTTGTCAGCTCACATGGGCGAATCCTTACACTCAGATGAATACAGATGTGCTTACGGTCGCCACGAACGTATTTGAAACGGACTTCTTCGAGCTGATGAATAATGCCGTGTTCGGGGAAAGTATAGAAAATTTACAATAACTAATTCGTGTCTACCTTGTCTGGGACAGTGATCAACAAACACTTCACATTCATATGAGTCACGTAAGATATTTATTGGTGGGTTCATTGATGTACACTGCAAGAAAGCTAAGCTGAAGTTGAAGAAATTCATATAAGTTGTTGTCGGATCTATCAAAGGTGTTTATGTACAAGTTCTAGTACGACTCTGTCAGGCCGATGCACGCTAATAACATCAATATGCTGTACACGGATATTGGTTCCTTGCTGATGTACATCACTACCAATGACGTCTACACAGATATGGGCGAGACATTGCCTGTGAATGAGATTGATACCAGAAGGACCTTCCGCTGTTCAGTAACACAAAGAAGAAAATCGTGCGGAAATTAAAAGACGAATGCACCGGCAAGCCTATCGAGGAATACTTGGGAATGCATCCCAAAATATAATCGATTGTTGGACCGCAGAGCGGACTCGCTGGCAAAAGTACTAAGAATGCACAAAAAAGAGTGGTCGCAAAAGATCTCAAGAACAACATGGTCGTTGAATGTCTTCGGCAACCGCGTGGATTCTCACACATCGACTTGTAATTCCTCTGGCACAAATGCGCTACATTCCAATTGGTAGCGCGTTTGTTTCCCCGGAATGTGGATTTTGTCTCATATCGCTAACATATTGACATACCATACCGGGTCAGTAGCACGTCGTTGTTCGTCCCCCAACTCCCAGCTCCCCCGGGACACACAGATACTTAACCAACAGTTTCTGAGTTAGTCTGGCACGGATGGCTGTAAAACCGAGTTGCGGTTAGAGGTGAGTTTTCTTCCTAATCGCGTCAGCGGGTTTTAACCAAATCATAGTCTGGTTTCATTATTCAACTTTGCTGTGACCGATTGAAGCCGCGTCACCCACTCTCAAGACCAGTCGTAAATCGCTTCGCGACTTGTCAACAATTCCTGTCTGTGCTGGTGCTTGAATAATAATTCCGGAACTCTACGGTTGAATCGTTCTACAATGGCCCAGTAGCGACGGATTCTAGCATGTTCACTATAAAGCAGCAGCAGCTCTGAAATTCCTTGCTTGGATCCATCTGCAGAAGCCACTTCCATAGTAGCGGCTGTCGTGAGTGGATACGTTTGAATGCGTCTGCGACACTTGTTAAATCTTTACATGTTAACAGCCTGGCTTCCCTGTACCTGATGTCAACATCTACGACGGTTAGTGCGTATTTGTATGTGCGTACGCGTACCTGATATGTAGGAGAATCAAAAGATCAATCAGGTGAACTTCGTTGGGAGTCCTTACATGAAAGCATACACGGGAAATTTTCTTTGGTGCGCATAGGTGAATCTGCCACAACGCACGTTGAGCACGCCACGCTCTGGGTAACTTTTGCTTCGTTCGCTAACTTTTCAACGGTTGCTTTACTCTTCCAGTAACTCCTACTCTAGTATATGGTGGCCAGTTTCTCATCCATGTTTGCCCATGAATGGATCTTAAGATCATTAAGAGGATTTGCCTCCTAGTAGAGTTTTGGCCATCATGCCGCCATTGAAATCCATCTAGCGATTCTTCCTCCGAGTGTAGGACTGATCACATCTAAGTTTAATACGCTGGATAATGTCGGTAACATGTAACATTGGCGCGGATTACAGGCTGTCACAGGGCTTTGGTCGGTTATTAGAATTCAATTGTATATTTATCCGCATCCCAGGCCCGCAATAATTGTATATGGCCCCGGAGGAATCATAGTATGTTTTTTCACCAGGATATTTACTGTACGATACCCAAGGTAGCTTCGTTAACGCAGCAGCAATATCACCGCCGCCACTTTTTCATTTAAATTTAGATGGTCCGCGACGAGAAGCTCCACTGTCAGCCACAAACATAAACTTAATTGCTCCGCACCGGGTACAGGTCCCAGCATGGACGCCCGTTCATAGGGGCGGGGGGCACTTGCGCACCTCCCCCTGGATTTCACATCTAAACATGTTTTGGTCTACAGCCATAAAACTTAATAGCTAACCACTACACGTTTGGACACCACCACATCCCCAAAAATAATTCTATGTTTTTTCACCAGGATATTTACTGTACGATACCCAAGGTAGCTTCGTTAACGCAGCAGCAATATCACCGCCGCACCTCCCCCTGGATTTCACATCTAAACATGTTTTGGTCTACAGCCATAAAACTTAATAGCTAACCACTACACGTTTGCACCCCACCACATCCCCAAAAATAATTCTACGGGCTCCCTGGGTTCCAGCGATTCCGGCTGTGCAGTTAGGCGTTAGAAACGAGTTGGATTTGCGGTACAAGTTTTGGACAAAAACATTAATTTGGGATTTAATTGAAAACTCATTCAATGACATTCGGGATTGTATCACTGAGGTACATGAGGTCATTCAAGAGTATTTGTACATCAGAACATTCAGGACTAT
Organism: Megalonaias nervosa; assembly: GCA_016617855.1. Taxonomy (NCBI): domain Eukaryota; kingdom Metazoa; phylum Mollusca; class Bivalvia; order Unionida; family Unionidae; genus Megalonaias; species Megalonaias nervosa. The sequence continues at coordinate 3,792 of JAECUM010022737.1, read as the reverse complement.
TGGAATTCATTCGGAACATTCTATACTTTTGGACTTGAGATTGGGTATTTAGGATTATTTAATATTTAATTCACAATACTGTAAGTGTCTCTTAAATTTTCATTTTGTAACTTAGAGAAATGAATTGTTTATTGATTTTACAAACGTGTTGGTTTCGCTTTTTTCTGTTACACATTTGAATGCTTAGAGTCCTAACATGATGATAAATTACGCAACAACTGACATTCAGCATGGCATCACGAAGGAGAAAAAAGTATTTTCTATGTCAGTGAAGCCTCAACCACCCAAGCAGGGTTCGATGAAACCATTTCCGTGTATCCGAGTTCGGCTTGTGCGATAATTATTGGCAAGGTCGGATCCTGGAAAACTTTACTTTTGCTGAATCTGATCTTACGATGGTTGTCGGTTGTACGTGATTGCGCCATCCGCGGACGATCAGCTGTATTATGACGTACTCAACGATTTCATGGAAGCACTTGCATCGTCGAAAACGTCTTAGTCGTACACCATTGAGTTCTTTCCCAGAATTGTGAAGCCTCTTCCACTGACGACCGTGACCCAGAATTCAGTAATTTTGTCGTGTACGACGATATGATGCTTGACCGGTAAGACAACACAGTAAGAATATTTTCTCTATCCGGGCACAGAACGACAGACGTGATCTGTTTAACCAAGCACACATGTCCAAAGTGATCCGGGACAACTGCAATATGTTGATGATATTTGATGATATTTCAAGGGGTTGATGAGTATGGTCTTCCAAACATTCATTCGACCTGGTGTGTGCCGTTGACCACTTGTGGGATAAGTTTCGAAATATGTTTGCGCAAGTATAGTGCGGGTTTGAGCAAATGAATGTAACGCCCACGGTAAATGTGTACTATGTCATAAACAGAAAACCGCAAGCGATGTCATAACAGAGTATGATGACCGACGACGCAAAACTGCTCAAGATCGACGGAAACGTTGTTGCGGTATCGATCCACACCATGACAACGTGACATACGTCCTGAAGGAGGACAAAATCCAAACTTTGCCTTGTCCTCCATACAGCTCTGACACAACTCCAAGTGATTTCTGCCTCAGACTCATTATGAACGATTCATGATGTGCAGACGTTTTGAAAGTCGCCACGCGGTTGGAAGTCCAGTTTTCTACTTTATAAACAACATACTCAAACATTAATGCAAAAGTGGAATTTAATAATTGGATAATCAGACAGAGAAAGTGTGTAGAGGTGAACTTTGAGGAGGTTCAATGACACACTGTTCACCAGTAATAATTTTTGTTATATTGCGCACTAATATTCATAACTTTTAAGGCACACCTCCAACATTAGCGAGAATCCGCAAAACGCGATATCTCCCCAGTGAAAGGCATAAGAGGACCGACCACATGGGATTTTCTTTCAAACTAGGATATATTTTTTATTTTTTTAAAATTCAACATAATTTATATTTATTAATTAATATGATGGGTATACGTAGTTCATTTCCTGTGCAAATCAGAGCACGAACATGTTTTGGAATCTATTTGGAGGCCAGATTTTTTGTGGAAAAGAAAAATCAAAACAAAATCTCAGCCTCTCACTATCCCCCCCCCCCCCATAAATTTAATTGGCAGTTATTAATATTGCACAATTATATGCTAAACGCGTAGGGCAGTAAACCCTAGCATCTCCGTGGAGAACGTTTTGATAACGTAATATTACACCAGAGATTCGGTTCAGTACAACAACAAATATGGATACATGAAGTTCAAGAAACTGCAGTATATATACAAACACAGGCCCAGGACTGGTGACTATAACACAATCACAAGCCCAGGCTCAAATTCCACAAGCCGGGACTCCAATTTCCATATGGCCTTACTTTCCCACTTTTTAATATTATTTGTCACACAACGTTGCAATTGGTTCACTTCAAATATGAGTTCAGTAGGGGGTTTGAAGGTAACGCAAGTATCATTAGTGTTCACTTCAAAACTGGATGAGATTTCATGTAGTGTTTTAGACGATCTTAACGTTATCATTGTCAAAACTTCATCTCGTGCAGTCTGATCACGAGACATGTTTGTATGTGTGTGTATACATACATACATACATACATACATACATACATATGTGACTGCTTAATTGGGGGAGGGGTGTATAATACTTTAAAGTTTAATGGGGTCTTTACAGATAATAGAGCAGAAATAAACGCCTCTGTCCACTGAAACATAAGCGTGCGTATATTGTTGTCTTTCAATCAATTTATTTCGTGGCTAAAATCATTCTGAAAACATAGGTCACTTAATAGTTAGTATTTTAACAAGATTAAGAGAACGAATAATTAATAAAAAGAAATAATCTGAATGTTGAATTCAGCGTGTCGAGTATGTTACATACAGGTGGTGGCCCTATTTGGTGTTCAAACCTTTTTGCTGGATTCTCTGAGTGAATCCTTGTCATGACCTAGTCTCTTAATCTTGATCTAGTCTCTTGTTAAAATATTAACACAGGAACGACGTTTGTTGTTTGCCTATGTGCAAAGAATTAAACGCTGTCACGAACTTTTGATGATGTGCTTTACAATGTAAAACTCCGTCAACCAGGAGTTCTCAAACTGAGTTTTGCTTGATTGCCTGATAATTAAGGGCTTCCAAAGTTGAACACTGTTCCAAGAACTGAAATAATCATGATTTCCATTTTGTATATGGAGTAACATTCGACTTCAAAAAGAAACATTGACGTTGTTCACAGACTTGTCAATAGTCTTTAATACAGATCGCTTAAACATTCTCATTCAAGGCAGTGATATGTAATAACTCTTGTTCTCCTATATGCATCTAGCATCTCTTTGATTTACCTATACTGAGTTGTTCCACTTCGTGATCTTTACTTATGCGAATGGCACAATGGGTTCACCCACTGCAGTCTTCAAACACTCACACTGGCTGTTGTCAGCTAGTTAAGTAATATGTGAAATGGTGGTTTATACCTGACTTCTTTGCCCTTCAATTGCAGCCATTTAAACTGCCCAAAGGATAGTTTTACCGTAAATGAGCGAATATAACACGCGTCCATGTATAACACGCAGTCAAGTATTACACGCAGTTTTTCAATTGTGTGTAAATAATAGATTACCCGCGGACGTATATAGCTCGCACGTTTTCGTACAGAGTAACAAACGACCAAATATCTGTGTTGGCTTCATTTCCTTATAAACATATTTTAGAATACTAGGGTATGGTGAATCATCCTTTCAGTTTACTATCGAACCGCAGTAGAACCGTTTCAACCAAACTGGTTCAATTCATTTTTAGTTTCCTCACCTTGAGCCGTCTTAAACTTTCCACGATGACGCCACATGCTCTCTTCGTTAAATGCAGGACCTATCTGTTACTGGTAATTCAAACTCAATAAAATAGTCACATACCTGTAAATAATCGCCAGATGGTATGAACTACACACCTTACCATTTTACAATACACAGTAATAACACTGGCTAATATTCGCAATCGATTCCTGAAATGTGAAAATCTTCCGGAAGTCGACTCGTCTAGGGTAGCTCTGAATCCAACTGCAAGAGCGAATCATAAATTAGTGAGATGTTTAATTGAAGATGCTGATTTTATTATGTTGATCTTGTCGTCTTGTTATTATATCGTCTTCGAAAAATGTAGCTGTGATGTGAAACATAACTACATAATCAACATTAGACTCGTTTACTATTTCTAACTTGGTGCGTTTTTTTTTTTTTTTTTTTTTTTTTTTTTTTTTTTTTTTTTTTTTTTTTTTTTTTTTTGAAT
>JAECUM010022735.1:0-15985 GCA_016617855.1 Megalonaias nervosa | reverse complement strand
CAAGTCAGGCAACCAATATTTGTTGACCATTATGTGTGCGTCAACAAGATTCCCAGAGGCAATTCCTTTGAGGAATATTAAAACAAAAACCATAGTAAAAGCTTTGATAAAGTTTTTTACTCAATTTGGCCTTCCCAAATCTGTCCAGTCTGGTCAAAGGTCAAATTTTATGTCTGGAATTTTTCAGCTAGTCATGCTTGAATTTGGCACTCAGCAATTCAAGTCAAAAGTGAAATTATGGTTTCACAGAACTTTACATGAGAGAACTTTTGAGTTTTGTAATAGAGTTAATTCTCTCTTGCTCATTCTTCAAAATTTTCTTCAAATGAGATTTTATGGCCCTTACAAAGTAAAGAAGAAAATGAATGAGTTAAATTATATTAGTACTCTGATCTAAATAAATTAGTGGAGTACTAGTATATTGAAAGAGATAGCCAGGTAAATTATGCAATTAATTTAGTTGTACCTGTCCCACAAACTGAGGATTTAAGTGAAGAAATTCAAGCGGACTCTGTTGATCTTGCAGCAACAAATCTTTGGAATTCAGAAATTATGAAAAATCTGGACCAGAAACTTTTACAACAGTAAGAAAGGAATGAACTTAAAAAACAGTTATTTTTTAAATATGAGCACTTGTTTCCAGATATTCCTACAAGGACAAACAAAATTTTTCATGACGTTGAAATTGTAGATTCAAAACATGTGAAACAACACCCATACAGGATGAACCCTCTCAAACAGGAATACTTGAAAAAGGAAATTCAGTATTTGCTGGAGAACGATTTCACAGAGCCCAGTAAAAGTGACTGGAGTTCACCATGTATACTTGTTCCGAAACCAGATAAAACTTTCCGTATGTGCACTGATTACAGGAAGGTGAACAGTATGACAAAAACAGATTCATTTCCATTACCAAGAATCGATGACTGTATTGATAAAATTGGAAATGCCAAGTACGTCACCAAATTTGACCTTCTGAAAGGATTTTGGCAAATTCCACTAACGGAAAGGGCAAAGGAAATTTCGGCATTTGTGACTCCAGATGGACTCTATCAGTATAAAATAATGCCGTTTTTGTGATGAAGGGTCTAGATAATTGTGATGCTTACATCGATGGTGTCATCATTTACAACGACACCTGGAAAGAACATCTAGCCATGATTTGGAAATTCTTCGACAGACTCACAGATGCAAATTTGACAATCAATTTATCTAAAAGTGAATTTTGCAGTGCTTGTGTAACTTTTCTAGGACATATTGTGGGACATGGTCAAGTTAAACCTATAGATGTTAAGGTCAGGGCTATCTCTGATTTCCCTGTGCCTGTCAGTAAAAAGCAGCTGATGAGATTTTTGGATATTGCTGGATACTATCAGAAATTTTGTTCCAATTTTTCTAATATTGCTGAACCCCTGACAGACTTGTTAAGTAAGAAAAACAAGTTTCTTTGGACTGAAAAATGTCAAGAGGCTTTTGATAGGTTAAAAGCCATACTCAAAAGTGCGCCAGTTCTTACAGCTCCAAATTTCAATCAATCTTTTAAATTATCTGTTGATGCAAGTGATGTTGGGGTTGGAGCAGTATTGATTCAAGAAGACAGAAATGGTGTTGATCACCCAGTGTGCTATTTCTCTAATAAATTAAATAAGCACCAAAGGAATTACTCCACAATCGAGAAGAAATGTTTGGCTTTAATATTGGCATTACATCTTTATTAAATCTTTGAGTAAGATTCGTTAAGTTCTTTGAAGGCGTATGTGTCTATCGTCTGTATGCTTTTATTGCGTTGTTTCATCTGGGTGACCACGTGGGCCACCATGTGATCTAAAATTGAGGGTTTTAATACTCATTCTCAGAGTTTTTCAGTCAGTCGTATCTTACACCTTGAGGGTACAAGGTGTTTCTATTCTTGATGCCGGCTTGTTCTGAAGTTCATCTATTTTTTGGGATTTAATAATTTAAATTCTCTAGAAAACAACACAAGTGCTTTTCTTTATGAAAATTCTGGGAAAAAGATATTCAGTAGAAATTTATTCAGGAATTCTAAACAGAACATTATAAATTGTGTTTCAACGAGGAATTGTTGCCATCAGTACAGTGACCTCATCTGACGTCGTTGTCTTCCATATTGGAACGTCATCGAGATTCGAACCTGGATTCAATTAGAACTGTTTAGTGATAGGACTTACATTTTTAAATTCTAGGATTAATATTTGGATTATATTCACAAGCCGTAAGTCCTATTTCATATTTTTACCTTGTTTTCTAGGGAAATAAATTATTTTTTTAAAATTTACAAAGCTTGTTGACTTCACTCTTTTCTCTTGTTACATTTGTACGAGCCTACATGTAACAATATATGTAGAGAGAGACAGACAGACACAAAGCACATATTTATGCAGTGAGAAAGATTGGGGACATTTGTGTCCATTGGACACAATTCTTGATTTCTCTTTTGAATATGTTTCCCAATCACATTAAATTAGGAATATTAGCTCGCTACCTTCCGAATCCAGCCCTACTAAAAGACAAAAATCATCTTTTACTATTTCAATAGACAAAGGGCAATAACTATTGCCCATTACCTCCTCTTGGCACCATCAGGTGTTGCTAGTTTTTAGCTTCACTGCTGTTCTGGATAACATCATAAAATTTATCCTCCAACAGTCCAAGCTGTTGTTGTGTTCTGTTTGACTCCTCCAGCGTTCCATTTGGATTTGATGTGTGGAATTACTAATTTTTGCTTTGTATTCTCTTCTTGTGTCATTTCAGGCGAAATGTTTACTAAATGCATGAAATGCATGTGCAAAGCAATAATCCATTCAGTATTGAAGAGAAGGAAAGACAGGATAAGTCAAGGAAGACAACCGCAAGTTTGTCATCGATGATACTGACTCACTGGGGTGTATTCCTCAGTTTTAGGCAGTCCATTGGGCATAATTCCACCGTCATGTCCAAATCTGTCCTTCAGGATTGTATGTCTGGGTTTCATACTGGATCCATTGGATCCATCTCCTTAAACCATGGCCATTCACCTGTCATCAACTGTCCAGCATAGACAGCCAAGCCAACTAGTTTGTTGCTCGTACTTCGAACTCATTAGGGGAGTGTTTCCCAAAGCTCACTGGGCGTAAGTCTCTCCCCCCACCCGCATGTCCAAGCATGGCCTCTGACCAATAAGTCAAATGCATGGGGTTTGTACCAGATCCTTTGAATCCAGTGCATAATAAAATCACACCATTTTCAGTCATCACTGGCTGTCCTACCATTCCAACATGGGGACCTGTTCGTTGAATCAGTAAATCCTATGATTTACGAGGATCGTGGTGACTGGTCCATCCATCTAACTGTACCATGCCCTTTCTGTGACAGAGGTTTCACTGAGAAGTCTATCTGTCCAGCCAGGCCCTTGGAGTTGCTGTTACGGGTGATAGCTGGAATGTCTTTATACTGCCAGCTTCCAGGCTGACCATTCACCAGGCAAACCAAGCTGGCAGTCCAGAAGTGCAGGACTTACATCTGTTCACTGCTTGTCACAAGGGAGAGCTAGTGATGTTTTCATAGGGATGGAATTGAGTCTTCATACTACCTGATACATCTTCTCCAAAGCTACAAGTAGACTCATAATGGGCCTTGATGCACCATCAGTGCAACAAAACTCCTTCCAATTCTCTATCCTTCACATTTTACTCAGATCCGACCATGGAACTGACTGAAGTTTAGCTTTCAGGTTGCTGTCAAGGACATTTATAGGGTGTTGGCTACTTCAGAATGCCCTCCACCACCTAATGCTACACTAAAGAATTGGTAGATCTCGATGAGGAGAATGAGACGGTTCAGCTTGACTTAAGGCAAAAGATGCCTTTGGTACTGATTTCCCGGCACTGTTCTTGTCTGTACTGTAAGGCAGACAAATGTGCACCATGCCACATCAAAGTTGTTTCAGGATGCCATTGCTCCTTCTTCATTGTTGGATTTGACCTCATGGGCACCTTTAAGAGGGAAATGCTTGGCAAAAACCACATTTGGGAGGTGATGGCCAGGCTTGCTAGTGTCATTGACTAGGCTGCTCACCATACCATAGCCATTACTTCGATGCCTTCAGCCAATTTACACCTAATATGGCGTGTTGCATATCTATGATCCACGTTTCTCAAACCTTGTCATACCCTTCATTCCAGACGAACGTGGTTAGGTCACCATTACTTTGGAGGATGAATAGAGGAAGTTCAGATGCAGGTAGCTCAGGTAATGCCGCTCCACCTTGCTGCTCAACCTACATGACCATTTGGAACCAATCAGCCCCCATCAGTGTGATGGGATGTTAAGCAGCCTTAGGACAGGGATCTTTTTTGTCACATGCACCAATATCAGCCCCTAGGAAGCAGTCATACAGAGGCAGTAAGAAACTGAATCTCCCTTTTCCCTCAGAATGGGGGGGGGGATCCGGGTCATTTGGAGGGGCTTCAGTTTTGTTCATCAACAGCCCCCTCACTGCTCCCATTGTCATGGAGGCACCCTTCGGGAGAAGGATGTCTTTCTACAACAGGAGGTATGATCACTCTTCCAGAAAAATATAAAATGGTGGAGCTTGTGCGAAGATCTCAATCCCCTGGGTTTTATTCAAGACTGTTTCTTTTCAGAAAGCAAACAGCAAGTTGAGACCCATCATTTCCATGACTTGTCTCAACCATTTCATTGTGCCTCCAGAATTCAAGATTGAGACAGCAAGTTCAATCCACCTCTTAGTTCAATAGGAAGAGTATGCCATCAGTCTCGATCTGACACACCTATTTTCACATCCCTATCAACAAAGTGTCATGAACAATTCTCTTATGATTACCATGACAGTTTATAAGTTCAGAATTCTCCCTTTGGCCTCAACATCGGCCCATGGGCTTTTACCGAGATTTTGGATTATGTCCTCACCTGTTCTGATCGATGTCATTTACAATGACGCAGCGTAACTGGATTACATCCTCCAGAAACATATGGTAAGTTCTATCCTATCCCAAGGCAGGCCTCAATCCCTCAAATGTCCGACATTTTTCTCTGGCTCTTTCAGGAGAAACAGTTTGCCCCAGTCTCTATCAAAAGGCCATCGCCCCATGATACTGGACACATTCCAGCATCATGGCAGACATGAGTTGCGGCATGATATAGACCTGTAGGATATTTTAGCCCTTTTTGGTCTCATTTGACCAAACCTCACTCTGTTTCCAAATGGAATCAAGCCTGGCTTTTAACAAACAATCGATTTGAATCCATTCAGACCTCTAGCCCACGCTTTGCTAAAGACGCTATCATAGAAGTCATGTTTCCTGATAACTTTAGCTTCCACATGCAGGGTAAGCAAGCAGCATGCTATTTATGTCAACCCAAACTCTCTTCAGTTCGGATTGGAGGGATTTGGTGGTTCTCTTCACGCAACTTGGCTTTGTAGCCCTAAATAGGTTACTATCCATCAGTAACCAAAAAGTCGTCACTTGCTCGCTTTCTTCCATAGACAGGTGAAGAACAGCAACCATGCAAGATCCTGTTTACACTCCCAAACAAAACACACAGAGACAAGTTGTGGCATGCGCAAATGCCACTTCCAGCCAGTGTGAGCCAAGACACAGGATATCACCCTTGGTGTACTCTGACATCTCACCAGATTAGAGTCATGTCACAAAGATTACTGCTCAAAAGCTTAGAGCCATCTCTGCAAGCCTTGCATTTTAATGCAACATTGTGATCCGAGATATAATATAAGCTTTTGGCTGGCATGCAGTCAACCTTCTCGAGCTTTCATCTAAGAGATTTAGCATTACAGAGGCAAACCATGAATCTGGTAAGACCAGTGGTGGCAGCACAGACAGCCACCAAACCCAACTAGATCAGTAAACACAGCATGTTGGCTTCACTGGATTCACTGGTGAAATTTTGTAGTTAGGATTTCATTATTCATCTTAACCCATATGTTAGGGTCACATGTCAAGTGACTCCAGGCTGTGTTGCTTGTGTAATTAGGAGAATGGGTTATCGTTAACATGGAGAATCCAACTATTCTTCCCTAGAAGGATACCCGAGATAGAAGTTGGATGCTCAGTATCCCCTCCTCTTATTACGTATTCTCCAAAAGTAATGTAATTGGGGAACATAATCAAACGAGAAAGAAAATTTTTATGTAAATTATGTTTCTCCAAAAATTTTTTTACCCAGTTCCATTATTTAAACCCTCCCAACCACCCTGCCATGCAAGCATCTTTGTTGGTATCTTGCTCAGTTAAAAACTAGCAACACTTGGCAAATATTCCTAATGTAATTTGATTAAGTATTGTCAGAGAAACATAATTTACTTAAAAATTTGCTTTTTTTACAACTGTGAAGAACTTGTTTCTTGTAGAGAAAAATTGTTTTTTTCATGCTGAATAGATAACTTCCAGGATCAATGTAAATTTGAGGTGATATGGATTGAGAGTAGATACATAAGGAGTATCATTGTAAAGTATCTGTTGCTTACAAGTAAAACCTGCACCTGTGTTTACTTTTAGTATGAAAATGTAATGTTTTTTTAATTGGTTGTAAGACTCAGAGGATCTAATCAAATCAGGTTTAATTATCTTTAGTAAGTGTAATTATAAACTTCTTGTTTGTAGGTGGAGGAAATATTCACAAGCTTTTCATCTGAACCTGTGGGAACAGCCTCCCTTGCACAAGTCCATAAAGCAACACTTAAGGATGGCACAGTAGTGGCTGTCAAGATTCAACATCCTAGAGTCAAGGCACACTCCTATGTTGATATCAAAACCATGGAGGTATTTTACTCTCATAGTTTTTCAGTTACGCTTTTGTATGCCCTTTATCATAATTAAACTTATTTGAAATAAATCTGGACTGGCTATTAATGTAACAAATATCAGGATTGTTTGACACTTTACAACTTGTAAAATAGAACTCAACAATATATTATGACTCGATGAAAACTTACTTCATCCTTGAATGGAAATGTCTAATTTTTTATGTGAATTTTATAACACTTGATTCAACTTCTGTTGACCATTTTATTATTCAACAGAAAAATAGAATTTAGTGGAGTGGAGGCATTTCATCGTATCAAGCGGCCTTCCTAAGGTGAAGGGTAAAAAGAAACTACCTAGAGCTGATTGAACACATCTGTGTTGCAGTCAGCCTTTTTATGCCTTAAGTTCTTAGTGTTTCATCAAATCAAGATTATCACACAAGAACTATTATGATGAAGTATTTTAAATAAGAATATTTTTTTGGTTGGTAATGCCTTTTATTCATTTTTGCATACTTTGATATGTAATAATGATACCCTCTTCCTGAAACATGTTTCATGAAGAATAATATACCATGTTGGTGGGAAAGATAACATGATATAAATTTATTGCTAAGAACCTTTCAGACAAAAAATCTTACCTGACAGAGAAACTTGTTGTTCATGCTTTACTTGATTTATTTTGTCTGAATTGTAGCTCTGACATCTTTATTAGTGCTTGAACAACAACCAAATTCACAAGAGAAGACTTTGAACAGAATTTGTAAGTCTGATATTGAACCAGTATTGACTTCTATGTGACTATACATTCTTTTTTTCAGTTTCTGGTAAATAGAATTGCATGGGTGTTTCCTGACTTTCAATATGTGTGGCTAGCAGAAGAGACCAAGAAAAACTTACCTTTAGAGCTGGACTTTTTAAATGAGGGCAGGCACTGTGAGAGAGTTGCTAGACTCTTTAAGAAATTTACATTTTTGAAGGTAATTATGAAGAAAGAATTTTGCTGTCTATGATATGTTTTCTCCAGGCTGAGCCTTTGCACTTTTTCCACAGTGCAAAAGGTACAGAACAAAAGCCATTTATATTATTCGCTGTCTTGTGCTCTGTGTCACAACTCTTAGGCATATCCTTGAAGTCTTCAAAATGCATGATTGTATCACTCAGTGCAGCAGGCTTCTTATTGTTTAAGATTAATAATGTTCATTCATCGGTTTTGATCATGACCGCAGTCTGTTTTCATGCGGTGTTTCTTTCCTTTTTCATCTCACTGTATTAAATCTATCTGTAATTTGGTGTTCCACATCATTGCAGCATAGTTATGTAACTGTAGTATTATTGGCCTATGGCCTACATTACCAATGAACAATTGTCACTCTCATTATCCTTACTTGACTTAATGATGACAAGAGAATGCAGCAGCTAATTTACAACTAGGGGAATTAGCTGCAGTGATCTTCAAATTGTTTCATACATGAAACACCTAGGCAGGCATTAAATGCCATAGTGAAGGAAGATTTCACAGTTTAGATCTTCAGGACACTTATCTACATGTCCAATTCACAAGACTTCAAAGAAGTTCTTTTGATTCTCCTTTTTAGTGATACAGTTTACCGTTTAGGGCACTCCCTTTTGGCCTCAACATCAGTCTCATGGTCTTCACAAGAATTATGGACAGAGTAGTGCCTCACTTGAGGACCATCTCACTAGGTGAGTTTTAGTTTAAATCAAGACCTGAAATCCTTTATTACACACCTTTTAATCTTTCGATTCCTTGTCAGCAAGGAAAACTCCAGTATCATTCCAGCTCAACATTTCACCCACTTTGAAATAGAGTTCGAAATGCATTTGAACAGAGAATGTTTCCCTCAGTAACATGCATTGAAAATTATTTCAGTGGTGGCTTCATTTTTTGCAAAGAACTATCTTTCAGCCTGAGAATTCCTTTGCCTACTAGGCTTATTCAGTGCAGCAGCAGACCTCATTGTCTTGGGTCACATAACCATTAAACAATTAAAACTGATATTTTTATCCCAAAGAAACCCAAAATTTGCCTATTGGATCAACCAACACTAGTCTCCAGTAATATGAAATCACATCTTGAAAAATTACTGACTGGTGACCACTGATTCTATTCACTTGGATTATTAGGCTTCACACTTAACAGGCTCTCAGTAGTTCTCTGGTCCAGATTTCCTCCAGAATCACTTTGTATTTTGCAAAGAATGGATAATGTCCTGTCTGTATCAGCATTAGAATGTTGTAATGACAGGACAACTATACTCACCCTGCAGAGAACTTATAGTCTCAGTTTCCTGTTGCAGGTGTGTAAAGTTGACTGTTCTTCAGTAGTCCTCCAGGTTATGTTCATTCAGTGGTGGATATTCCTGACTTGGACTTGAGATGTATTCCTGAGTCTCATCCTTAAGGACTTCTTTCTCTGCATGGCTCAGATTCAAAAATCTATTGGCAGGTTTCACAACTGTAAATTTTAAAAAAATAAACATTGATAAAGACTTTTAATAAATGGTGAAAAATACATGATGTACTTATGCTTTTATGAATAATTTGTAACTACTTTAAAATTAATTATCTTCTAATATACAGTTTACTGATATATTTTATCTAGGATTGAACTTCATTCATATACATGAAATACAAATGATGCACACCTTTGAAACGCACAATGCAAACTCTCCTGTACACATTGTTGCACATGTAATATTTCTTAGCTGGTGGTTTATTAGCATTGGGAGAAATCACATGTTTCAGCATTTTGCCATAAATTAAACAAAAAATGCAAGATATGCTCCTAAATAATCCATTTAAAACATCTTGAACAATGCAATAATAATTAAACAATAAAAAGAATTTTAAAAAACAACTGTAAAGTGTGTCTGCCAAAATAATATATTATAGTTTGTCTTTCCTTCTCATTTCCCATGAGCACTGGTCGGCTGATTTTTATCAAAGGCTCAGAAAGCATAATGACCACCCTTTATTCCTTTAGTATTTACAACAGCTCAAACAAATCCCATGTTTGGCCTTAAACTCCCTGTATTCCAACAATAAGGTAATCAATTAACAGCTTCTTGTCTACACAGTCAGCTGTTGTTGAACAATTGATCTGCAACACATCATCATACTGGTCATTGTACTGGTGGAACATTGCCAGTCCCCAGTAGACTGGTTCTGGCTGGTTTCTCTAATGTGTTGATAGAACACATAAAAATACCATGTTCTGGCATCCTTAGTTACATTTTTTTTTTTTAAATTCTTGTAATTTTCAAAAGTAGAAGATTTTAATTATAAAATCGCATGTGCAGTAGACCGTCCTTAAATTGGTGTTTTTGGCCTACCACCAGTACAGTCACATGTATGATACTCTTATTTTGTAATCACAGCAGCAAGTTCTGCAGGCACTTTTAGACCAATACAGTTCATCACTGTTAAATTTCATAACATCATTAATATCAAACCCAGTTAAAAGTATTTTTATCAGCTTAAATGGCATCAGTTCAGACACCTTTGTGTTGATTTGAGCCATTCTTCACAAATCTTGCTTTTTCTAAAAACATATGGTCACTGTAAAATAACTTAAATATTCAAGATGTACTTCAGTTCCATCAAGTACTCATGATGGGCCTACACGTAAAAAAAAATTGGTGATATTATTATTAGATTGAGTTTAAGTCTACTGATGAAATTCAGGCATTTCATACACATCAGCAAGTTCATAGCCTGCTAGTTCCTCATTGTTATTGTTATTGCCATCAGTATTACTGTAATCTCATTTCTGTCAGCATGGGTTTCAGTCTCAGGCTTAGCCAGCATGAGTATATGAGAAAGCTTGCTATTAGCTACTTAAGGATTGCTGGTTCATTCTGGGGTTTTGCAGGTTCTTCCTCCACCAAATATACTGGCTGCAGTGTATAGCCTATTACATGCTGAAAAAAATGGCATTAAATCCATGATAACCAACAAACCAGTGATGTGCAGGAGTTATTGTTCCTTGACGACTCTAGTGTGTGTGTGTGTGTGTGTGTGTGTGTGTGTGTGTGTGTGTGTGTGTGTGTGTGTGTGTGTGTGTGTGTGTGTGTGTGTGTGTGTGTGTGTGTGATTTGGATTTTTAACGTAGCTTTAAAAAAAATTCAGTCATATCGCTACAATGTCTGCAGTGTGGCAGTTTATAGTGATGTCTAGCGCTGGGGCATCATGCTGCAGCCATTTAGCATGATGTCCCACCCAGTCACATTATCTTGACACCAGGCTGACCAGTCCTAACACTAACCTCTTAATGCTGAGCACCTAGCGAGGCAGCTGTTAGTACCATTTTTATAAGTCTTTGGTATGACTTAGATGGGGTTCGAACCCACGACCTCCCACATCTGAGACAGATGCTCTAACCACCTGGCCACTGGAGCAGTCCTGACCACTCTGGTTAATATTTCAGTGGGTAGTAGATTATTAAGAAGAAACCCTTTACCAGATGTAATTGTTGAAACCACATTGACTTGTGTAAAACATTCTTCTGATAGGGTGTCTTTGTGATTGTTGAATACTGTTTCACAGATTGATAGATCTTCTAACTGAATGGTTTGTATAACCTTGAATTTGAAGTGGTGCCTTGAAAAGTCATTGAATTTGTTGAAAAACCTTTTGAAATTTGGCCAAAAGCTCAATGCATTTTTCTGAAGGAATCCAGAACATTAAAACCAAATATAACATATCACTTGTGAAAAAAATTATTTTTGTTATGTACTGTCCGAAAAATGAAGAATTAAATAAAATCGGATAAAATGTTTATCAAATGACACACAACACCAGTAATTAAGTAATGTAAGAAGAAGGTACAGTTTCCAGAAAACAGAATACACATTGAAAACCTCTGAAAGTCCTTGAAAAGTCCCTGGGAATAAACTCTTCAGGGTTGTGCAAACCATGTCTTATTTACATATGGAATGCTGTATCAGACTTTGGTATAATGAAGATTATCACACTAGATCTAAAATTTTCCATACATGGTTCTTAATGCCTGTTTTAAACCCTGTGGTTTCTTTCTCACAGCTTAAGGATCAATGGTAGTTTAGCAAGTATGAGGAGTAGTATTTTTCAGTTGGTAGAATATCTGGTGGGTTGCAAGATCAAACCTAAGTACCAATTGGCTGATTTAAGTACCCTTGAGCAATGTACCTTGCCTTAGCCCGCTTATCAGGTGTGTTGATTGTGGCAAAAACTGCTGATAACAGCTAATGTCACTCGTTGAAAAATGAAAAATGACATTAAATTAAGATTATCAGAATGAATAAATGTGTTTGAAGTCCAATAGTATTATCTTTGGAAAATTTGAAAGACTTTTCCCATATCATCTTTTAGGTCCCTAGGGTCTACTGGGATTTATCCAGTGAGCGAGTCCTGACAATGGAGTTCTGTGAAGGAGGAAAGGTTGATGACAGACAATACATGAAGGAACATAACATTTCTGTTAATGAGGTTTGTATGTGAATAGTATAGATCAGGTACGATGGCTGTATAGAAGACGGCTAAGATACTGCATTATCAATATTTTTCATGGGTACCAATTTTCTTGGAGTTTATGTTGTTGCTCAAAACCACAAATTTAAAGAGTCACCAAAATTACTGTTTTTCATTCCTTGAGACCAGCAAAGCTATTTGATAAATCAACATTATGTATGTAATTTGGTTTTTATATAGTAAGCTTTTACACTTGTGTGTTTTATTTTCACCCTTGAAGAAAAGAAAAGAATTATAAAGCATTTTATATTGTTTCAGTGCAGAAGGTATATCCATAATTTCCACAATCAGTGTGTTCTAAGATAAGGAAGGATAGATAGAACAAGAAAATCATAAGATATTCAAACACGATTATTACTGAAAATGAAATAAAGGATAGGAAAAATGATACTGTAAATGAAAGTCAGATTACTATTAAAACACATAACATTCACCAACTGCAGTAGAGTATTGAAGCTCATACTTAAAGGGTTTTTTTTTGAGAAAACACTGAACCAACATCATGTCACTCAAGTCAGTTGGTACACATAAATGTTTGTCAGGTAAATAATACTGAAATTGTTGAATTCACTAAGCTCAGTCATCTCAAAGTCACAGATAACTCTGTTCGATCTTTCACATTTTTGTGTGAGCCTGAATTATCCATTCAGCATTAGTCAGCTTCTTTGACAGTGTTTAAAGTTAAGTCTAGTGGCTGAAGTTCCTTTTTACCCGAGTCAGGAAAAGGAGTGATCCCATTGTTTTTTCAGTTTAGTTTGTATCACTGCACTTTGATGGGCTCTGAACACATCATGTTGATACTTCTTGTTAATTGTATTGAGAAAGGGGCACCTGGTTACATGTTTGGTTCATATGTGGAATGATGACATTATCCAAATGGACAGGGATCTGATCTGATTTTTACCACTCTTTTGCCACTGTGATAAGGCTATTTTCGTTAGAAAATAATTGATGATGGTGCAACTTTATGAACATTATTTTAAGATAGAGATCATACACATGAACTTCAATAATCAATAAGTAGCTTGGTGTTGTTAGCTGTGTCAGTTACTTTAATGATGAGTGTAGGTGATTTATTTTGACAGGTGTTTGATTTGTACTTGTACAAGTGGTTGTTCTTTTGTAACAATTAAAGTGAACTGTGATAGTTGGCCTCATTGTGTTTTCTTGTATTCATGTCTTGTGGTATTTGTTGACGTTAAAGCATGAAATTAAAATACCTACAAATATGCAAACTTTGACAAGCAAAACCATAAATGTAAGTACCCATGAAAATGTCTTTTTCTTTTTTATCAAAAGCACAAAAATAAGTTTGTGAGTTATTTTGCTGGCAAACTGTTTTGTTGAGCATTCTGTGTTCTACTCTGATGGATGTGTCAAGTATTGATTTTTTTGGCAGTTTGGTTTAATAATATTTGTCATAATTAGAAACTGATGTTCATGTATGGAATGTTAAACTTTGCAGCAGGTAAGAGATTGCCATGTTTTTTGGTTTAAGAGTACTGTCTGTTCACTTTTATTCAGTGGACACTGATTTTTTTATGGATTGTGTTGTTGATAGCAACCACTAAGTCTGCCACATTTGCCAGAATTTCTAAACATGTACATGGGTTACAATAATAGAAGTGATTAAAAATTTAATCTCCCCCTCATCTACTATATAGGCTTACTGAACATCTGACAGCTAATATAATGTGCATGCCATACCTCTCTCAGCTTGTGATTGTTTCATTTCTGTACATGTTTGATATTTTATTATGACAAAATTCAGTTAATAAGATATGTCTTTGTTGAATATATATATGACAATTTCAGTAAAACATTTCTGGGATCTTTGTGATACTATTTTCCCACTGCAACATACATGTACTTGATGATAAATATTAATACTGCAATGAAATGTATTGTGGACATGTGCATGGGTGGCTTTTGTAGAATCCACAATGAAAATGAAGCTATGTAGTAGCTTCCAAACTTGAAACTTGTTTCTCTAAAATACAATGTTACTGTGTAGTTCAATGATAAATAATGTAGCTTCAAGAAATTTTATTTGCATTGTCAGTAAGTCAGCCTGATAAGTAATGTGCACTATGACCAATTCTCATCAGCTTTTCCTTTCTCCTAGCGACATCACATTCAGTTTGAAAATTGTTCACATTTTAAGAAAAGAATTAACAGAAAATACTACTAAACAGTATTCTTAGCAAAGCTGTGAAAATATAGAATTTAATTGGGATGTGCGGGTTCCTGTGTCACTGATAGCCACATGCATGTTCTGTATGTTTACAATTTTGTAAACTAAACCAATTACATGTATTAGCATTGCAACCTTAACAACAGTCAGATTAAAGACCCAGTGAGAGAGTTATGACTGAAGAGGAATGATAGAATCTATGATACACATTGGTGTGGGATAGGAAAATCCAACCTGAAGGTCAGAATTTATGGGTCAGTATATAGTAAAACCTCATTTCTGCTGACAAATTCTGATCCAGAAGGTGGGATATCCCTATAACACACAAACACGTACAATGGCTTATTTTTCTCTCATTTCTAATCAGAAGTACATGGTGGAGATAAGATGGAAATTATAAGTATCAGTGCAGTATTGAATATTTTTTATGAAAGAATTGGCTGTAAACAAGAATTTTTACTTTTACATTGGAATAATTCTTGCGTTTTTGTGTTAAAAATGGTAGAAAACATTGCATAAATTAATGATGTCATCAGCATAATTATGTCTTCTATAGTGTCTCTGAGTACGCTCATGTTGGATAGGCATATTTCACATAGCTTATTTAAATGAGTAAAATTAGGAACCATCCCTCCTACTCCCCCCACCCTAGCAGTGGGATAGCTATTAGGTGAAGTATTGCAAAAGTAAAATTTTCTTTTAAACTATGAAAGTTGATACCAACAACAAAAGGAATCTACCGTATTTAACAAATGAGAATTTCATTCATTTTTTAACTTTATTTCTTGTTATTTTGACAGGTCACCAGAAATCTTGGGAAACTGTACAGTGAGATGATATTTGTACAGGGATATGTCCATTGTGATCCACATCCTGGAAATGTCTTGGTTAACAAGACAAAACAAGGCACCCAGATTGTTCTGTTAGACCATGGCCTTTATCAGGTATAGATACAGCACCATAGATTTACTACCATCTTTTACACAGCATTTTCTTTGATTTTTAGGTAATTCTTTGATGTAAAAAAAAATCTATTAAAATGTGTAAAACACAAAAGAGTGCTTGAATTTGGATATGAAACTATCAGTAGAGAGGTATGTTACAAATGCCACACTCCCTCACTATAAGGCCCTTTGTTTTAACACTGCCCACTTACAAAGCTGATATGGTGATGGATCCCATTTCTTAAAGTGGTAGCAAAATTAGATGTATCATGTACTTCATTATAAGATAGTCACACTATGAAGCAGTATACTCTATGGTTCCCATGGGCAGCATTATATTGATGGAGTACTGTATCAAGTGGTCAATTTTAGAACTACATTAGGTCCAGTCCAGTTGTAAAATTTATATAAAACCACTTCAGTCACATTTTTGACAATGCATCTGCATACTCTTGCAAGCTACTGTAAATCACAATAGTTTAATATCATGAAATTTTCGATTTTTAATTTTAGCATGTTAAAGATGTCAAA
>JAECUM010022733.1:0-40415 GCA_016617855.1 Megalonaias nervosa | reverse complement strand
AATCAATTTATTTCATAAAGTTCTATCTTTCATCACGTTGTGTTGTGTTGTCATTTAATCCAAACATCCATTCAGGTCAAATCCTGTTACAAGTACATTCATTATTCGTATGACCACCATCAGCTGGTAACATTTATGAGACGCGTAACCAACTAACTGAAGTTGCCGTTTAGAAAATGGCGAACATGCAGTTCGTGATTCGAACACGTACATGCACCTTTTTGAGCATATGAATGAAATGAAAAAAATCCGCACCCGCCACCTCCGCTCCAGTCTGGAAATGATACGAACAGAGACGGACAGACAGACAGAGCTGCTTGGATAACAAATTAAAGAGGAATCAGCTTCCCCATCATGCACATTAACTTTGATGCAGTAATAACATGACTTATATTCCCGTATACCCAGTTTTTCTAAATTTTTTCTCACATATAAAGAAGCCACGTTTTCGTTCTATATGAACCGCTGGACGTAATCCATTATGAAATCGGGGTGGCGTAGCTGATACTTAGCTTGAGGTGTACTACAAATCACAAGATTTCGTGGCTGCTGCTGAAGGAAACAAACATTAAGTAATAACTAAGATCGTTCGCTGCTTAAGAAGCTAATGATCGCAACACTTGCCATATCATTCGGACCTTCTTTGATGTAGGTTGACTCTTAGTACATTGACGCCGAATGTAATGTCACTGAAAATTTGCTCATCCACCCCAGCCGCCATTTGCCAGCGAAACACGGGGCAGGCAAACATTACTGGTACAGCTTTTTTGACCTGTGTTTATGTTGTCATCAATGAAAATCCCTTATATACAAATACACACTGGAGTAAGTTTGACTTTGATGTTGACCAAAGTTAATCATTTAAGTGATTCGGATGGACATGAGAAGGCTCTGAAGCATAACTATTGTTGTAGAATTCAAAAAAAAAAAAAAAAAAAAAGCTCACGGGAAAAATTAAAAGCTCACGGGAAAAATTGTCTTTTAACGATTTATTTTTGATCTTTTTTTATGAAGAAATAAACATTTCTAAATCTATGTAACACCTACTTTTGATTTTTTTCTTTTTATTTTCAACTTGCTAATTGAAGTTTGTTTTTGTGTTTTGATTTTCACTCAAGAAAATTGATTATTGTATGGTTTTGTGGGATTATTTTCTGATTTACAAAGGATAATATTCAAACAAGGAAAACATGCATTAAAACACAAAGGCAAATATAAATTACTCCAGGGTACCATTATAACAGTTTAATGTTATTTGTTGCGTTTATCATTCCTTTCAAGTGGAATTTGCTGCACATTTCTGTAGCTGATAGTTTATACCACAATACACGAAGAAAAGTTAACATTTAAGCGACTTCTACGGACAGTTATCACATGACTTCAGTGATATGACGTTCCTCAAACGCGTTCAAATTGTTTGTTTGAAAAAAAGCGTATTTTCTCATATTTTATGTTAAAAGAAATGAAAGTCTGCCCGTTCAGGCCGGCAGGCTGTGTCGGTGCCTGGTTGAGTCTTTGGGAGTACACTTAGTTCCCATTTCCTCGGCATTATAATGTTATCTACATGCAATATTTTACAATATTAACAGCTTTCTTGAGCTGAATATTATTAGTCACATGTTTGTTTACCTTGATGTTCTGAATGTTATGACCGTCTAGAACTCCGCAAGCCCTGCGGCTCAGAGGTACTTGACAGGTCGATCTAGGCACGCGGAATTGTGATTACATTCATTACACCCTAGCAGACTAGCATGTACTAAAATTATTACCACATATACCGTAAATAAACTTAATTGGCGAAAGTATTGCACAAAAGTTTCTCTAAGCTGTCATTTTTTGCTATGTAGCCGCTTTTTTCTATAAACAGCGCGCAAGTTTGAGGAGTTGCCTCCTTTGCCGATCTCCTTTACGCAACAATAACCCACGTTCCTCGCCCCCCCCCCCCAGGCCCCCCAAGAAATCTTTCCGAACGACCTCTCGAACGACCAATGAATCGGCTATTTGTAATTAATATATATTCCTTCCTTTGGAAATAAAGTTCAATGATAATAAATAACATACACCACGGTAACTCCCGTCCATATATAATAAAATAATGTCAGATATTGGATCATTAATCATCTGTTTGCATTTAATTTCTGAATAGGATTTTTCCCGCCATTTTCTTTTATCCATTTGTGTATTAAGTCATGTGACTTGCTTACATCCATTTGATATGTTTGCTGATCCGCCAACACCAAAGACCGACAATGTTTAGATTGTGATTTTATCTCCTTCCGCCGTCATATTGCTCCATGTGAACGAAAGTAATTCAGAATAATTTTCTCAATGGCAACACATTACATCCGAAGTTTCTTTCTCCACTTGACAGGAAAGGCCGAGGATGTCCCGATTGCCGTTTGTAAGTCTATGTCACATAATCTAATAATGATGCTCTTGCTTACACCCCGCTTTATCCAATTATATCCTAAGTTGTGACTGTTGGGTGATACAATTGTATGATCTAGTAAGCCTCATACTGACCGACGCGAAGAGAATGTCACTTTCGTAGGTTTACTGGTTCATTAAATTTATATAGAAGAAACAAATGTCTATAATTGTTTTATTACATAAGTTAGAGAATAAAATGACTATTTTCCTTTAGAGCTGTATAAATGCATGACGCTATGAACTTAAGGTTATAAAGTCACGTAAATGTCAATGACGTCATGAGCAATTGACATAAAGCATGACCATGCAACATGAAGATATATCAGATATCATGCAACGTTGAGAAATCCAGTGGGAGAACCTCTCTCGCCGATACTATGTAATAAAATAATTTGCACACTACGTCATTGATATAACGTTTCTTACACTCATTTCACATTTATTTGCATTTTTTTTAAAAAAGAAAATAAGTAGTCACCTCACAAGAAATAAAGAAAACCACACGCAAAACAGAACAGAAAACGAGCTACTAGAGTAATGGTATAATAAAGGAAGGTGTATAAACAATATACCGTATTACTAACGCCTTGATTCGACACTTTACATGGCAAAGTCGCGGGTTTGTCGATTTCAGCGTTAACTTCGACCATTTTGCATGCTACACCACCGAAGACGGACCCTGAAATTGACAAGTCACTTTTATGATGAACTGTTTGGCAATCTTAATCTAATCCCTACATTGGGGTGTTGCGGTAGCTTAACTGCTAGTGTGTGGCAGACTCGTAATCCTAGGGTCGTATGTTTGATACCCGACCATGGTCGGTTGCCTCAGTGTGTCCTTAGGAACGGTAATTAACTCTTATTTCCTCTTCATGTTGTAACCATACATGTCTTACAAATATCGCTAAACCCCGTAAAACCCTAGCAAATCAATGCCTTCATTGATTGATCAAAGATATATGTTCAGATGTCTGTTCTATAAACGAAAATCAAAAGATTTTTTGCAAGAAAAATGAAAAAAACCGCATTAAAAGTTCGAAGTTCGACAAAACCAGTAGTGATTTGTTTCTGCCTCAAGAATCAGGTGTTAGTTTTGTATAAATGCAACAAATAAATAAATATATATATATGTGTGTGTGTGTATGTATGTATGTATGTATGTCCATTGCACTAATGCGTTAAGATGCAAAGGATTTATGTAAATCTTCCAAACTGTTGTTCTATTACTGATATTTCTGTTCAGTAAACAATGGTCGTATTTATTATTGTCACTTAATTTCCAAGAATTTTGTAAATAAAAATCAATCATCTCTTCAAGTTAATGATAATCAACTTTGGTTTTGTGTATACAAAGGATTATGTTATTGATACAATTATGTATATTTTGTTGTCAGAAAGGGAACAGAAATCAGATCCGTATTAGATGTTGTTACTTACCGATAAGAAAACAAGCGATGAAGGTAGACGTCATCTGTAGAAAAATTGGCTTCCTTCGCACTACAACGCATAACACCTGTGGAAACACGCATAGCAAACGTTGATATAGCATCAAAATTATTTAGCTATGATAAAGAGTGCACACAACGCACTCTACGGTTAACTAGGTAAAGGATGTGATGGTTCACATTTTGGCTTGTTCGAAATTTTCATTTGATTGGCCAGATTCAAATTAAATTTTTTAATATCTTTTCTTTTTGTTTTGTTTTGTTTTGCTTTGTTATTTCACCTGAGCCTTTGAGCACAGGAACAAGGGTGAAAGGCACAGTTAATAAATACACTATGTATAGATTTTATTAACTGAGTCTGATGTTCCTGACCTCTCGTTTTTGCGCTGGTAGAGTAGAGGCGGGGTGGGGGGGGAGGAGAAGAACTACTTAACAGTAGCCTAAGGTATTTATCTTCTGAAGTTCAATCTATTCTTACATTTATTTTCTACGTTGATTCTGTACCTCATTATGGTGACCATTAGCGTTTTAAAAAATCTCAATAGACGTTCCATCGTTCTCTAGTTGTTTCCTTACCAGTTGGTTTATTATTACTACTTACTATTTAGTAGAATCAATAATATCACTAAAACCAAGTGGAAGATGCTTCGTCTTTATCAATTTTGGATTATTTGAGTTTGCTGTTCGCATATTATTCTTCAATCGCACAGAAGTCATGACTGTCAATCAGGGTCTTCTTACATCTTTTAAGACAAATGTTTCAGTTCTTTAGGAGGTAAATCAATGGTAGAAAGTTAAAAAGGCACTCGGTGGTCATACGAAAAATCCATGTTAAATCGGTCCATAGGTTTAACATGGGAATGACACTTGGCGATCAAAAGTATTTATAGGGTCAAAAGTGTTGATGGGGTCAAATGGTAACAGTATAACAAGTGGCTGACCTTAATCAGACGGGAACTTAGTAACAGTTTTCGAGCTAACCTCAATGCGCGACACTTCTAGGTAGGTACAGAAAATTCTCCGTTATATGTTTATAGCCTCAAAAGGATTTATGGGGTCAAATGGATTTATTGGGTTAAGTGGGTTTATAGGGTCAAATGGGTTTATAGGGTTAACTGGGTTTATGGAGTCAGATTGGAAGGGTAATGGGTAAGAGATTTTAAGTTTTGTTGTTCCCATAAACAAACACACAATCCAAAACATCTGGTGTAGTCACCACACACACACACTCAGACTAAACAGGGAAGGGTTAAAAACAAACTGGTTCTAATCTCACGAATCTACTCTACTATCCATCACACCCCAAAAAACTACTATTACAACATCTATAGCATCCAACACCTCATACACACAGAAACAATCTAAAACGCATTGTTAGCTTAAAGTGTAAGAGAAGTAGATGAAATCTCACATACAATCACACACCACCTTTACCATCCAATATACCATACTCACACAATCCAAAACGTCTTTGTGTTAGAGCAGAGCGTAAAAGGAGATGAAATTTCAAACCTACTATCCATCAAACAACAAAAACACCATCCATTACACCACCTATACCATCCAACTCCTCTATACAATATAAAAAAACACTATGAGCTAACTTAGAGTGTAAGAGAAGATGAAATCTAACAAACGTACTATCACACCACAAACATACTAGGCAGACGAGGAGGAAGGAGAAGAAATCAAATACCTGGACTTGTGTTTGCTGTAACCTAGGGTGTGCAAATATTGTTACTTTCCAACAGGACATCCTGGAATGTTGACGGAACACAAAAAAAGTGCAAACAGTACACATATTACCTAAAAAAATGACATTCCTGTGAAATGACAAGTTTAGAATAGTACATTCAGAATCATCCTCTGGAGCTGGAAACAACAACGGATTTACAAAGAGTTTGTCAAGAAACAAATGAAACACAAACTCAAAATCATATCTCCATTTTTTTAAAACTCCTATTTTCCAGATTAGAAGAAGATCGATTCTTGGAGGAGACTATTTCTGTCACAAATATAAACAAGGGTATTGACCACGGGCCTGCGACAACGAATAAACAAAGACTGATTCTTGGAGGACACTATTTCTATCACCTGTATAAACGAGGGTATAAAAGCTTGCCGACATGCCAAGATCATTATCAGTAACGTCGTAACAGATTCCGTGGAAGGAAGTCAATGGCAGTATTCAGACCTTGGAAGATTACCAAACGTTTTAACAATATTTGTTTCCGTTTATCTTTGGCCGACATGTAGTGTGAGTGTTAGTGACTGCATTTCTGGAATTTCATTTGCCAGCAGATTTCTTGTGGACTATTTACGAACAGTTCATGCAAAAGCATATTGACCTTGTCAACTTTATATTTACAGTTCCTGAAAAGAGAACATGGCCTTTTTAATTTTACATTTATGAACAGTACCTGCAAAGACGTCATGACCAATACACCTTTAAATGTGCACAGGAGACTCATTCTGTTAAATGCGTTGCGGATTCATAAAAACGATTCGTGACTCATTTTCGACTTTGGATGCATACGATTGTGTATGTGCAGCTTCTTGGTTACATGAACATTTGAAAATATATAAGTGACTGAAAAAGTGTTGGCTTCGATGCTTGGACACGAGAGTGGCTGTCTATGCCAAAGATTTGTGTAACAGATCCAAGAAATGGAAATGATATAAAACACAAAGTGAACAATATGATATTTACACCCCGTGTTAGTAACAATGGCAGAAGAACCCGACACAAGGAAAACTAAATTCAGGAAAGCAGTAACGTTGTCGACATCGACACGAGTGAAAAACCATTCTGGGAGGAAACATTAGTGACAGTGCATGTTGTAGATACTCAAAGAACATTGGTGCCTGTCCCTAGAAATTCTAGGGTACACTTGAATCGAAAATGATTTGTTTTATGTCCACTTTGGCCGTTTTAATTTGCATTTTATTGATGTACATAGTTATTTGGCTGTTATATGTTTTTGTATTTGTACACTAAATAAACGTGTCCTGAAAAGTATAAAATCTCTTGCCTTGTCAATGCCATTCTCAAAACTCTAAACACCTTCGCTATGGTTACATCTTCCTCTTCTACATCTTCCTTTGCTCTTAAAGTCATTGACGAAAAGTTAGATCGTCCAAGTTGGGAGGATATGTATCTTCGCCATTCCTTTAACATGTTGATTGCTGGACCGAGTGGTTCAGGCAAAACCGAATTTGTCAAACGTTGGATCGAGCACAAAACCCATTAGATCGATCGTCCACCACAACGCATTGTGTGGTGTTACAAAGAGTGGCACTCGGCTTACAGTCTCCATCAAAAAAGTCAAGAAGAATCCATCGTCTTTGTGGAAGCTCTTCCTCGCGAAGACGACAGGATCGTGTCTGATAAGAGTCAAACACATCTGGTCATTTTTGATGACATGCTAGGAGAAGACGAAGAAGAAATTAAATTTTGGTTTACACGCAAAGGCATCATCGTAATGCCAGTGTCATTGTCATTACCCAAAATTCGTTTTAACAAAGAAAAGCCCATCGTACCATTAGTCTCAATGCTTATTACGTTGTCTTGTTGAATAGTGCCAGAGATAAATCTCAAGTGCAAATGTTAGCCAAACAGAATTCCTTGGCTGACTTATGTGTATGACGATGTCGATTCCCACTCGCCTATTAATCAGGTACCCCACGGAACCGGGGTGACGTCATTAGGGTATTGTCCAGTCACACCCGAGGTCTCATATTGCAATATAGATACGGAATACGACTCAATAAATTAGCATACGGTGTATGCATAAACGCGTGTGGCTCGAATTCCATCTTGTACGATAAATTAGGAATCCCACTTTGTGGGAATTAACCCATCGCACATGCCATCTTGGCGAAACCGACCTTAATTCAAGTTCATTCATTCATTAAGTCTGGCCACTAGTCCTCGACTAACAGTGCAGTGAACAGTATTATCATCAGGAATACAGTCGTAGATGGAGATATTAAATACAGTCAGAGATAGAGGCATTAATCCCGCTCTGAGCCCTGAATATGATAAGAGGACTAGACCTCCAAGTCTCTACAGGATGGAGCCTTCGAACCCAGGCAAAACGTACTTCGCTTTTGCTGATCTGGGAGGGAAATGCAACTAGAAACGATTGGAGAAATGCGGCCAAAAGAAGACCATCATTAAGAAGATCAAATGAGGTACAACGGAGGTAGACATACATAAACATTTTCAACAGCCATTCCAGCATGACCTATGCTAACAACACCTACAGCAACCACTCCAGCAACAGGACTACCAACTGCCTCAATCAAACAGCGGCTGCTCAATACCCAGGAAAAGGAAATGCCAAAGACAAGAAAGATCAGCCAAAACCTCTAAAATTTATGCAAAAAATGAATAGCTATCGCCAACTATATTTCCAATCAAATGGAAACTTGGGGTTTAACCCATCTATTGGACAACTACGAGGAAACTATTCAGAATACTGAGGCTCTAAGAACAACATTAGAAACCCATCGGAAATACTACCATGATGGAGGTCTGAACAGAACGTTTAAGAAGAAATTTGAAGAGGCCTCGAAACTTGTTAAGGGCATCACTACTCTGGGACAACAGATCTATGACCGTCCATTCCCAATCGTAGCACTGATGATCAACGAGGTACTCTAATTGCATGGAGAAAAGACACCACCGATCCAAACGCATTATCGTTGGGAAAGCTTGGTGCTGGGTGACTTCGTCCTTCCAGTGGACTACAAGAATTGGACGAGGGAAAGCTTCATCGTTCCAGAAGATATTCAACCGTTCCTGTTCCCGCTAACGGAGGTGTAACCTCAGCCCTTTTAAGAGCTAATAACAAATTGTCTCTTATTAAGGGATTTCATTTTAGCTTGAAACCCCGATGCTATGATAACCCTTCATAACAACCTTAATTCTTTGATTCACCGTTCTAACTTACAACTACTGGTACTATCTGACACAGCTCACACATTTAATTAGTCACACATACGTGACTTAGAACCTGTGATATTTGGGAAAACACTTTGTGCACCAAATACTAAGTTGTATAAATAGGAAAATTGCAACCTGTTTTATACGACTCAAATTACAAATATGACTCAAACTAAACTGGTAATAGGAAGCGCCCTTCATTTAAACTGGATAGAAAGTGACCTAATACCTTATTGGCGTTACTTAACGTACAGGTCGACTTTATAGCCACAAGTGTCATTCCCATGTTAAACCTATGGACCAATTTAACATAAGATTTCCCCTATGACCCCCAAGGGTCATTTTAACTTTCTGCCATTGAAAATCGCATTGACCCCTAAGTGGCACATATCACTACTTCTGCTGTTCTAAGTTCTTTGATGTAAGGTCTTATCATGGTATGATCCATAACAATGGCAACCTAGAGACCAGTCTTTACTTTTCCAGAGTTCTGACAAAGTAAGAACTCAATACTCAACAAATAAAAGTCCTTCTGGTGAAAATAGCTATTCATTTAAGCATCGTTTCCACTATTGGGTACAAAAGTTTTATCCTTGACCAAAAGCATATCTCCCTTACTGGGTTTCAAAATGGTTTTGATATTTTTTTAAAGGCAAAGTGGATTTGCATGCAGACAACAACTTGAACTCTGTACAGGCAAACATAGAGGTTACTACTGCATAAATACGAAAAGCTCTGAAAGTGTGACACTATCAGGCCCTTTTAATCAATAACTTTTACTCTTCAATTTACACATTGCACCATTATATTTGGTCGAAAAGAAACTCCCATATATGATGATTCATCGCCTGGTGTATCCATGGAACAACTCTGTTAGCAATGGAATTACGCCCAAAGAGTCAACAATTATTGTGAAAATATAGAAATGCTGTTGTATCGATAAAGCAGCTTGCTTTAAACACGAAGTGTTTCTTCTGCATTATTCTTCTTTGTTCCTCTCAATAACATCTCTTTAGGTATATGTTTGTTGGACCAGTTTAATTGCAATGCGTATTTACATAAGGGTTATTTGTTTAAGTTGCCAGATTTTGTACACCTTCAACAACTGTGAAGCATTATTCTTCTTGAATTAAACCCTGTTGTTCTTGTTTGGGAGCTTCGCGGTGAAGATTTAGCCAACACAATCACTTTTAATCGCACCAATAATCAAGACTTTATTAGAAACAGTAAGCAAACAATCTTCCAGAGATACAAAAATTATGCATCTCATTTGGAGATTAGTACTTTACAGGTATGAAAATAAATATCTTATTGAACACATCACATGTACGAGGTTTCCAAAGTAAATTCGCTGTTGCCCTTTCTAGCAAACATGTTTCATTGTTAAATGAGATGGGTCCTTGTGCAAACCCACACTCACACAAAATTCATCCCCGTACGCAAAATTGTAGAATTAGAGTGTACCTTTGAACAACTGTTTCAAGATACGAAACACCAATAACAGGATTGGAAGCTACAGAGGGGCTTCACTTCGGAAACATCAACTGAATGATCGCTCCCCATTTCCTTAACCTATTTGTCCTCTTTATACTACATTTAAACAACAGAAGCACACAGCGTTGTAGTGTGTACTTTTGTTAAATCATTTGTCTCTGTGCACGAACTTTATGACGTCATTTATCCTTATTCCTCTTTCTTCATAAAAATAAAACTCTTTCAAAGCATTCACGCAAATAAATTTTGTGACATTTGCTTACAAGTCAGTAAAAATACTGCACATAATGGCTGCAACACGATTTCAAGCGAAGCACGTATTTGGACATGTTTTCTTGGGTCTTTTCTTCTTCTCTCATATTTGGCGAAGTATCTTTAAAATTTATGATTTCATCCATCTGTCTTCTGTAATGCGTTGTCAATGTTAGCTGACATCAACATTTTGCAACTTGAAACATATCTATGGCCTACAAAAAACCAGTTTCATCAAGATTTAACTCCTGCGTTTGTCATGTAATACAAGTGATTGCAAGTTAATGATGGGAATATCTCTAAGCCGTTCCAAAAGAATCCACGTGGACAACAATTTTTCAAGGGCAGATTTTAGTCCAGAGTTAAAACGAGCACTATGCGTATGGGGTTTGAATTTCGATCAGTTTAGATCACCAAGTTTAAAAACCAGAGCTGCCACTGATACAGAAAAGCAAGATTTCAGTGAGAATAAACATTGAGAATTAGGTCGCTGTTAGTAGAATGTATTTAAAACATGCATTTGGTTAAGCAATAGGGTGTCAGCATTATAACGTAAGGATTGTTATCTGCCTCTGGCTTTTATTTTTCTTCTAGGTCTCTTTGTTTGTGCAAACCATGCTAATTTAAATGGCCTGACTGTTCCACCCTTACACATCTACTTAGGCGTCCCTTTCTTACAATGAAAGGTGTATGAGGGTGCTCTACAATGATAATAAATAGCAATATAGATACGAGGTATGAATGTTTTCTACCAAGTTTCTTTACTGATCTACAAAACCTGCTTGACGTAGACTCTAACGCATGAGTTCCAGGACGTTTCTCTGGCTTAACCTGAGTTTTTTTGACATGAAGATACTTAATTGTTTCATTGGGTCAGCCTTTTCATTTACTTAATTCCTGTATGTTCTCACAGAATAGCGCATCAGTGTTTAAGAGGGCTCACTTTTCACTGTCGTTTATACATGTGTTCCTGCATGGACCCATGTTTCTTTTCACAGGGATCTTTGACGCACTATGATGGTATAACAGTTCTTTAATGCAGTAAAGGTTCTTTGTTTGACACTTTGGATATATCATTATTACTTTGCATAAGCGACCATTTTCCTTGATCATTATTACTTTGATATCTGTCTATAATGGTGTACATGGTAGACGTGTTCATTGTTAACAAACTTCTGTCATAATATTTTTGTCTTCTTACATTTGGCTTTTCTGCATTAAACAAGCCTTTGGTCTTTATCAACATCTCGTAGGGTTCCATCTTATCATTAGTAGGCAGCCAGAAAAATGATAAAGATCAGTTTCCCCTACTTCCGTTAAGACGATTGCAGCCTTAAACTACTGTGTAATTCACTGGTCAGTTTATAATTGTTATTTATTTATATGCAATTTCGAAATAGTTATGTTATGCAGTTTAAATATATTTGGTTGCATTTATTAGAGCGAATATTTATATCAAGATAATTGCTATGAATGATCTGATATGTGAAAATTCTGCATTCACTTTCTTTTCTTCTTCAACCTCTTATGTTGTAGAGTGTGTTTGCGTGCGTGCAGTTCTCTCTTTTTCTCACAATTTCATTCAATACATTAGTAATGTGCTGTCCAATTGTACTTTGCTCCTTTAACCTGTTTTGTACCTACACTCGTTTTCCTTCTTTTTGTTCAATATTGTAACCTCTTACAGTAGCTCTAGTCTGTATTTATCTCCCTTGCATACAATCTATACATACCTTTCACGTCACATCTTCTTTCTGTCTTAATGCAGATGCACCTTATGTTATTTACGCTCGCTTATAGGAGCACCTCACATGAAACATCAGTAATAAGACCGTTCACTACATTTATACAAGCATAACTCATTTGTATATGATGTCCTTTACCTCGTTTCACTATAACATATATGGGTTTACTCATAATGTGACAGACAATGGAAGGAAGTTAATCATTAACTTCAATCTGTTAATCACGAGAATCCGGTGATTGTTTCAATTCTTGAACAACAGAAAACTGAGACCTTCGGCAGTAAACATTATTAATTTGCATCATCTAGTTATATCCCATCCCAGATAAAAATATAGGAGTTATCTTTTACCCAAGTATGGCAATAAAAATTATGACAACACTTATTTCGCATAATATCGTTACTTTTATCAGCATTTAAATAAAACTATTCGCGTTTAATATTGAAACTGGTAAATATATCACAAAAGGAGAAGTTTATTACTTTCATCTGATGTTTCTATAGTTATTTCTTCAGATTTCAGCGAAAGGAAGTATGTTTTTTTTTTGTTTTTTTTTTAAAAAAGGTAGCATTGAGTGTGTGCCTTGTTAAAAGTACATGGGTCTATTTTTCACCGCAAAGTTGGTTTAGACGAAAGCTAAGCAGATACTAGCGGCTCTGGCAAAGAAAGCAACTTCAAGGATTTTGAATTATCTAAACCTCTTTTGGTGTTGAGGATGCTTTTAAAAGTTTAGATTCAGTAGTAACACCAATTGTTTGCAATGAGTCAGAAAGTTTAGGATATGAATTAAGTAGATATATTGAAATTGTGCAATACAGCTTTTGCAGACTGTATTTAGGTGTTCCTAAAACTACCAATGATGCGACTGTGTTAGGGCAGTTGGGAAGATACCAACTTTGTACCTCGTATTTTTTACGATGCATTAAATACTGGTTGAAGGTTGTAAGAACTCCTACAACTCGCTACCAATGTTATTTAATGTTGAAAAGATTAGATGAAACTAACAGTGTCACCTGAACTACCAAAATTAATGAAACGGTATTACGCTTCGTTTTGGGGTATATTTGGCTAAATAAAGGGATTGGAGACGACAAAACAATTTGTCCCACTATTTTGAAAGAATTAAGGATTCGACACTCCAAAACATGCAAAGTAATATTAACAATTCACATGAATGTGTGTATTCTAGCATTTATAAAGCCGAATAAGAACCGGAAAAAAAAATACCTCTTGATGATTATATTTTCTTAGGAAGTTGCTTGCTAAATTTAGATGCTCAGCACATACGCTGAAAATAGAGACAGGTAGACGTAGCAGGATTGAGAGAAATAATAGGTATTGCGAATTATGCCGGAAAAATAATGTTTATTTGGCAGAAGATGGATTCCATTTTGTTTGTGTTTGTCCAGCTGATGACCATTTAAGACAGAAATGCTTTACGGAAGTCCATTATTGCTGTCTGGAGAAACATTTGTATCCGTTATTAGTTATAGTAATATATTAATTATAAGAAATCTTTCCTACCATATCAATTCGGCTTTTCATCGAAGACAGTCTTTAATAACTGAAACGAATGGTGAATAATATACTTAGAGGTAGTAACAGCTTTATAATATCATTCACCGATTATAGGATATAATATATGTATACTCCTGATCAATACCATATATAACTTCTTTACACCATGGCGCACATTATATTTACTTGTATTTTGTAATATGGGCCAATGACCCAAATTACTGAATAAAGTATATTACTATTATTAGTATCTTCAGATGGCAATATTTATAATGAACAGAAATACTCTGAAGAAAGAAAAGTAAATTTAACAGATGATGCAGACAGTGGAAATAAATTGTAGGTTTAATAAGGTAATTTTAAATTTCGGTCATGACAATCCACACGTTTGTTTTATATCCGTAACAATGATTTAAACATCCGTATTGTGACTAAATTTCCGTACATATCTTCATCCTGTAAGTGTATAATTATTACCTGAATATATTTCCCTAATAATGGGATACAATGTCAATATGGAGATACTATGTCAATACATGGGAATACTTTGCTATTGTGAGGATACTATGCCAATAAGACGATGCTTTATCAATATGGGGATTCATTGATGCTAATAATTAGGTCAGAAATTATTGAAAATAAGACCACATAGTGGTTACTTTTCTGTGGTGACGGCGTAAATGGTGTTGCTTATTTATTTATTTACAGATTTTGACATTATTGGGATCTGACAACAGATCTAGAGATATATACCCTCTCCCTAGCGAATTAATGACGGAAATTCTTATTTACACGTAACGCAAGAACAAATAACCAGTTTGACAACACCTACATGACGGTTTACATTTAAATTAGTTTCAGTCGCGTTCTATTTCATTAGGTTGTAGTTCTCTTATTTTATAAATGCTGCATAGTTATGGCAGACCTATAATGTTGGAGAGAATTCACTAACATTCCTAAGATGCCTTTATAGCTTTAATGCACGAACGATGGAGAGCATTGCAAAGAAATGTATGAGCCAAACAAGTACATGTTTGAATGGCTCAGGGCAGCTTACTCATAGAAAAATATACTATGATAGAAAACAAACAAGCTTGCATAAACGGTCTGACCAATAGCAATACAGATTATCTATATGTCGTTAATGTTAAACACACCACAAAATTTAACATAAATACCGACCATAAAAATACAGTTCAAGTAAACATGCACAGTGGTTTGATAAAAGGCCGGTAAAAAATAGTGGATATTGATAAATTTTAAGAAAAAAAATCAGCATCTCTCTTAATGTGTTCCAGACAGCAGAAGATAATCACATTAGCCATGCAAGAGTAGTAAAAGGCAAGAAAGACAAGAATATATATATATATATATATATATATATATATATATATATATATATATATATATATATATATATAACAATTGATTTTAATGGCGAGTGCAAAGAAGGAGACTACCTTTACATAGGCATTACAGACCTCCTGAGATTGTTTTCATACATTATTTTTAAAACCCAAATGGTCTGAAGTACATATACAAAAGATACGTGATTTTAATATCTTTTATCAATACATTTGATCAATTTAAAACGTCGCAAAAGACTACTTTACAGCGTGGGCAAAGCAATAGAAATCATGCCTGAAAAGCTTCGGTCAGTAAAATATTAAAAAAGCAACTTTAAACAGGAACCTCTTCTGTCGTTTACTGTTTTTTTGTGTGGAAATTTTGGGAACGGCTAAAGATCATTCAGAATTATATTATTATTACTTGATCGATAATGCACAATCAAAACAGATAAACAAATTTCACTAAGAGATTGTTTGTACATCACATACATTCACATAGATTGTAAACCAATTGTTTATTGAGGTCCTGACTGTATAAAAGTATTTTCTGGAGAATACACGGTTTTCTTGCTTAATCAGCTATCATAGCTGAAATCTTAGTATCTGACTGAATACGAGGTTCAGCAAGCCGGAAGATGACGATCTTCTGAAAGACTCTTGCAAACTTACGAATAAATCGGTTTTTGGCAAACAGATGGAACATGTCAGGAGATGAACAGCTGTAAAAGTATATGAAAAGAAATATGAAAAAGTTCACAAACACCAATCATCCACCAGGAGAAGAATGATAGATGATGATTTAGTGCTAGCAAGTCTTACACACAAGAAAATTAAATTAACCAAACGGTGATCTTGCTTTACTACACCTGTCCAATGTATGAATTTTACTACAATACATATAAAATAAATGAAAACAAAGATAAGGCAAAGTTGCTGCTCATCGAAAAAGACTCACATTATACCAGTCTTTTGTATATATATATATATATATATATATATATATATATATATATATATATATATATATATATATATATATATTGTATATATATATATATATATATATATATATATATATATATATATATATATATATATATATATATATATACATGTATGAGAAGTTCGATGTAGACTTTAACACTTTCAGGACACCGATCAGCACATAACTATCTTAAAGACATGAAATCCCAACCACACACATTCTATGGCGTTACTTTCGACCCCATCTAATCCTAGCAAACCATTGCTTGATGAATAAATGTGTTGCATGTTCAAAAAAGGAAATTATTAAGGACATTCTTCGGATATGCTGACACTGTTATTCATAATGAAATATTCTAAATTTGTCATCCACATAATTCATTAGTAAGTGCAAGTATACCTAGTTACTTAGATTGTCCTTGATTGTGTTAAAATATCTAATCCTCTCCAATACCCACTTCAAAATGGCTTGAAGTAGGTGCTTCACTGTACCACAGGTACCATCGCAGGGGCTCTTGCCATGGTATGTCACAATAATTGCCATTCTCCTTCAAATCTGTTTTCATGTTTGTTGTGGCACAGATTAGTCAAATTCTTGATGATTTTATATTAGCAAGTTGTCCCATCATTGAAATATATGATCTTCCTCATGGATGGTAATATGGTCCTGAAATTGGGAATCATGGTTGAAATAAATGAAGGTAAGTGGTACTGTCATGCTTGAGTAAATCCGAAATGATTCGAACATTCCAGCATTGTTGCTCACACTTAATTTTGTAATATACTACACATGGAGGGAGTATGGCTTGTGAGTTGTTCTAGTGATGGCCTTGGACGATGAAGATGTAGTTTTCAGCAACATCCTGTAAGATAGCAGCTTCATCCTGAGAAAGATCTGCCTTCATTTTGCTGATGTAGCTGGACGGAGCTTTAAAAATAAAATTTTGGTCGACAGAGACCATCATATGCTTAGATGGCTATCTGTATGAACTCT
Source organism: Megalonaias nervosa (assembly GCA_016617855.1). Taxonomy (NCBI): domain Eukaryota; kingdom Metazoa; phylum Mollusca; class Bivalvia; order Unionida; family Unionidae; genus Megalonaias; species Megalonaias nervosa. The sequence goes on along the minus strand of JAECUM010022733.1, from coordinate 23,256 downwards.
AGGACAGAACCTGTTGTGCATACAGTGAGTAAATCTGATAAATAATCCTAAACAGCGGATTTTCCTTGTTATAATTCACAAATAATTGAGTATGCAGTTGAGGCTATCTGTACTACAAACTATTTTTCCCAGACTGTCTTTGTAATCACTGTTTGCAGGAATAGCAGCTGATGTAAGATTGATATTCTGCTGATGTTCATATACACAAACAGAATGCATGCCAACTGCAGTGACTGCAACACACCAGTTATGTCTTAATGCACAAAATGTTTGGAATTCAACATTATCGTGTATGTTTTTATTGGTTTATTCAATGTAAACTTTCTGAAACTGTTTAGTAGCAGATGCTTTTGTTTATACTCTTTAGAATCATTTATGCTAATCGTTATATGCACCATCTTGCCAGGGCACATCCAGGAATATTCATCAGACTGGAAAAAATTCACAACTCTCTCAGTCACTCCCTGGAAAACGTATCTCCATTTTGGGGTATCAGGATCAGCTAAGATACCCTTTTCCTTCTTTAGCTGCCTGTCTGTCTTTACCATATGTTCTTTAATACTGAATTCCTTGATGCTTCTTTCCTTTGTCAAGCTTTCTTGCTGTTAGGGTCGTAAACTATTCTTTTGTTGTCTGGATGGTATTTTTATTTTGTCTTTTAGAAGAGCAATCAGCGTATCCAGGTCTCTTTCACGATCGCTTTCGTCCTCTACATACTGAGGGGTCAGTCATTTCCAAGTTTATATCATGAGCACATTGGGCCTTAACAGCTTCAGCTGCTTCACGTTCCTTCTGCTAAATGATGATGTATCATACCGAGTTACGGATGTCTTGAAAGGTGTACAATCAAGAGACCAGACAGTCTTGTTAAGAAAGTCAACTGATGTTTCCACTGGATGATATTCTTTATCAGACATTTCTGTCTCAGAATAATTTTGTTTTTCACTCATATTCTTTTACAACATTGAGGGAACAGCTTTTGTCCAGGCTTTAGTTTAGCTGCTGGGCTGTTGCCTGGTCAACCACTCTTGAAGACTCTATGTGAAACACAAAGTCAATGGATGTTTTTACCTGAAACTTTTATTTCAAGTGATATTTGATATTGTTGCTCTGCAAACTTTTGTACATTCACAATAATGGATAAATAAATCACAGATTCATTGCCAATTAGGTCGATAATACATGTATTCAGAAATAAATATCACACTTACAAAATTATATGGGTAATTAAGTTGTCATATAATTACTTATAAAATATACAACAAAACTAACAATGCATTGGACTGACCTAGAACTGTACCCGAAAATCGGTTGCAGCTGAAGAGAATGGGTTATGGCTGGTCAAGTGTCGCTTGTATATCTAAGCCTGCTGTTCAACAACAGCGCCGCTTGTATATCCAAACCCAAGTACTGGGCCAGTCGGATCAAGGTGTCAGACTCGATATCATCGAGTGTCAGTGACACTGTCGACGCACCTCCATTCTCTTGTGATCAAAACTAATTGGTCCTCAACCCCACTCGTTGACTCGCAAAAGAACGGTGTGACCCGAATGTACAATCACTAGATTATCAAATCTTCTTTCGTTGGAGCCGCGAAAAAGTGGACGCCAGAACGGATGGGGCAGGAAAACATTCCGTCATCATCTGGGACGAAATTTTCAGTCACCTGCCACATTCCCGATATCGTGTTGGGGTGGCTGGAGTTGCAGAGCAGAGCATGCAGCTGCGGCCTACGGGCCATTCCCTGTACATCGCTGGAGAGCCATTGCATGAGTTGCTCGCTCCGTCCGACCGTAAAACGTGAAGACTGCTACGAGGAGGTGGAGGAAGACCTTAATTCTGATGTCCAGTGCCAGGAGATGCACAAGGCCCTACCAGCCTGTGGCTCTGCCCGATAGTAAAACGCGAGGGCTACTAATAATTTCCGGTGCCAGGAGATGCGCAAGGACCCTCCAGCCTGTCACAAGTAGAGTTCCTTTCTGGAGCAGCGTGGCCAAGATACCACGCTCGTGGATACCCTCCTATCACTTCAGGACAAGGTTCAGCAACTCTCCATCGAACTTAGAAAAAACTCTTTCGAGAGACGCTTATTTCGCTTTGATCTTTAGGGCCCAGACTGGAATAGGGCTACATCATAATCGTGCCCAGTTTCCAGGGATTGCATGCAAACTGACAAGGTATGGAATATCGACGATCACATTCAGTGATCTTATCTGGTATATTTGGGATTTTCCGGTGTGGAGTACCTATCTCAACTTGATCTAATTGTTGCGCCACCGGCTGTAGGGGGCGAGGTTAAACATGCACCAACTGAGCAGGAAATCAGCAACTCTATCCAAAAGCAGTAGGATACTGTGGTTACATTGTAGACCTGCTCAGGTCGACGTTCTGAGCACTGAATTGCTCTGGGCAGCAATTCTGTCTTAGACCGTCTGGACAACACCTTGGGACACTCACTGGATATGTTGAGGTTTCACTTCTAAAAGTGCAGTAGAAAAAGAGGGCCTGCGCCTCTTTGTCTCGCATTGCAGCAATATAGTGGTTTCGACAATAGAGATGTATATGTTGACTAAAGACTGTGGTAGTTGATTGTCAGAGGCATAATTTGCAGCTCTTCATGCACAAACGCGCACTTAGCCTCCGCAGTTGATGCTAAGGGGGCGCTCTACAGATGTTACGAGAGAGAGAGAGAGAGAGAGAGAGAGAGAGAGAGAGAGAGAGAGAGAGAGAAAGAGAGAGAGAGAGATGTAATGTGTCCAGGAAGTGAAATGATCAAGCGGAGCTTAGTTTTTTTAGGTGCACATTTAAAGTAAGGCCAAGCTGTATTGCCTATAACCGATATTACGCACATCAATCATACACCAAACAAAGGGAATTAAAAGTTCTTTAAACAATAACAACGATATACAATGTCTTTTTTAAATAGCCAGTATAAGCACTGAAAAAAATCGGGAAATTCTTTTTCTTTAAAAATCTAACCCTATGAAAAATACGAAACTGTAGAGCGCAGTCTAAGCAGACATTATAGTACAGGCGATCCTGTTTTAGCAACCGCATGTTCTGGCCTGTAAACTTTAAAGAACCACATAGGATCGATGGCACGACGTTGTTCTTCCAGCTCTCGTAGCGCATATAGGTACCTCAACACCGTATTTCACGGTAGGTGTTTCTCTTCCAGCCCGATCTACCGCGACACAGAGAAGTTGGTTTACCTGTGAGCCTCGTTCTCTCACTACCTAGGGCCACAACAACGGCAGGCAGACATCGGTCCCACTCAGTGGTAAGTTTTACAGTTTCGCTCTCCGCTTCCCGCTGAAAAAAATATCTTATGGGCCTTCTGAAGTCAAAGAGAGCCACTTACCTATAATACGGTTAAACCTCTCCACAATGCCCCCTGCAAGGTTGACTTCAGCAAAGTCCCTCATCTGCAAGTAGTACTTAGCCAAGAGTTTCGAGACGACATCAATAACCTCCAGTCCGGGGTGAACATGAAGCACTTTGGGCCATTTTAGTGGCTCCCGAGAGAGGATACCTGCAAACAAACCGGAAGCTCTGAAAGCCAACTTCGTGGTAAATCACAGTCTGCGCATACTTGTACGTGTATCGCCCAACCTTGTCGTGCAGCAGAAACAAAAGATCGACCTGGTTCACCTTCTTAGAAGCCGGAACATCTAAGCTCAAGTGCGTAATTTTGTGCAGTGAATGTAGGCCACATGGCCTGCTTCTTCGTCCATTTCCTGGCAAGATCTGGTGAAATTTTGGTGGCTTCTGTCAGCTTTCTGATAGCTGTCACGCTCTCCTATTAACCTCGATAAATAAAGTATATTGCCGCGAGCATAGTATCCATCTAGCTTTCACGGCCGTTTTGTTAGATATTAATCTGCAAATTTGCAGCTACCGTTCCGATTTGCCAGCGCAAGGATAATGAATGTACTGGCCAGGTTAGAAATGTATAATGATCAAGTAACCCACGGCGTAGTTTCCTCAACAAACACCATCTTCATGTTTGATGTTCGGGCGTCAGTTTGTAGAAGTTAAACACAAAACTGGACTATTCACTATGCTGTAGGCCATCGCCTGTTTAATCGCTGTTCACCAGTTCTTAAGTGACAGCATATTCTTCAACGTACTTGTTAAGTCCGTTAAGTTAGCTGTTCGTCTGTTGTTTCTTTTTTTATTGAGGTACTCGAGGCGCTCGTTTACGTTAGTCCTCGACCAATTTGTATCTGTTTGAGAGAAGTAGTTTAAGCCATAGAATGCGAAGGCCTTAACGATTGCTCCTCCGACCATGTCATCATGATAATATTAAAAGCAATGATTCCTTCTTGAATCAGCATATAGTGTCCAAAAGCTCGGCGTATTGATTTTAACGGATTTTGCTGCGTCTCGAAGTCTAACCGGTCAAGATCGCCCGGTTTAATTTTTTAACAAGCATATGGCAATCATAGCATAAGCAACCTCAAGGCCGTCCAGTACTGTTTCCGATGTCATTGACGCACGGTGGTGTAGGCATCTTGTGTTTCGCACACTCTTATTCCATATGGAAAAGGTTGGGCCTGACTAATAGCGGCTGTTAGCATCTGCGGCATTTGTCTTTCCTAAAGATCAGTTGCTTTTTGCTGCCGCTCAGGGCAAGATGAGCCACTGAATAATGTGTACGCGAGGCCAGTCGGCAAAGCTAGTTTGACAAATGGAACATGGTCTCGCGCCATACTGCACTCGTACAGCCATTGCTGCGATTACCTGTGCAGGAACGGCGTGAGTATCGGTTATATTCATTGTCTGAGCCATTCGCTTTGCTAATAGTTTTGAACATGTCTCCTAAATATAAATGACCAGAATTGTATTTTTAGCACGTCTTAAGTTTACTTGGGATCGTTGCGGATAACACGTTCAGTCGTTTGCTTGATTGAACGTTTCTTTGCTGATTCAATGCACCCATCCACATCGTCAACTTTATGATCTCTTCTCTCAAATGGACCAAGCAGCTGTTTAGTTCATTTAATAAATCAAAAGCTCTACCGTCTGCTATATGAACATACATTGTTTGTTTACTATAAAACGTAATTCCTAACACACGATAATATTTTTCGCAAAGTTTAATGAATAAAATTGCTAATAGGTTGATTTTGTTTCTTCCCAAATATATTTTCCACTGTTAGTTAAAGTACTATCTAATGTTATTGCGTTTGGTATCATGTTACCTATATCATTTATAATTCCAAGTTACAAAATATTATGATGACTTTTCACCTCTTCAATTCATTTTGCTTAAGAAATAATTTTACATCTTATATATTGTTTCTTAAATTTATTGATTACTTTCTTTTACCTATTAAACTTGTAACTGATAACTTTGATAGTTTTGTTCCAAGCAGTCGATTTCTTGAATTAATAATCTCTCATATTGATCCGATTGTATTTGCTTGTGTGAAAATTGTAAAATATTCTTTTGTTTAATGTCTAAAACGAATTCAGTACCTTTTAATAATCCCATTTTATCTTTCTTCTTGTACATAAATTAATGCATGAACTTTGTTTTCAAGTAATTTTATACAGTCGTTCATAGCGTATAACAGTTTTAAAAGTTTAAACAGGTCTTTTCTTGTGTATGCACACATAACATACATAGTGGTATTTGTGCAAAAGCACGCTACAAATTTCTGATTCGTGTTTTGCATGCATCTTGTTTGTATAATTGTAGTACATCAGTTGATAAATGTAGGGAAGATTTCCATTGGTCGCAACATAACCAATTGATCAAGCCCAGTTGCGTTTATTTCTGCATAAGCTGTACGGAAAACTACCTTTTACTAACTTCCATAAATAGTCACGTGCAAAGTAAGTAACATAAACACTGAATCAGATGGCATACACACTGTACACCTTTAAAACGAAATAAAAACGGTAGATTTATATTTTATTTAGAAAACTGAATAAACTGATTTGACAGAATCAAATAACAAATCTTTGTAGCTTTTCTGAAGATAAATAATTCTTTCATGGACTAGATTTGATAAAAAGGCTGGGGAACTCAAAATCTGCCAAGAAGCGCATTGGGTGTAAAGCACATTTACTGCAGCTCATTACAAATGAATTTAAAAATATAGGTAAATGGATCTAGGTATTTGGAGGAGGTGGGTTCAATGGCTATTATTATAACAATTGGACTCACAGTCCTTCAATGTAAGAGGCCTACCCTGATAGTTACGATCGGGGGGTGGGTGGAGAGATGTCCCAATACTCCCCCATCGTAACTGTCATAGTTGATGTTTGTCTATTGGACCCCCATCACTATAACCATTTAACGATAGTCTTAATTTCATTTGTAAGTAGCCCATATAGGTCGAGAAGTTATAGGGATCGGTGCTTACTGGCAAGGTGATGGATGCCATTTACACGCAAATCCAAAATACACTAGGTCTCTACTAATGACAGCTGTATCAAATGATCTTTTCAAGGCAATACAAAACACTCTGTAGATGTTCATGCTAATTCTTCATTTAAAGGGTTATAGGGCAATGGTCATTTATGTTAAAAGTAACTTGGTTTGTCTTCTTTCAGTAAGCAAAGATTAATACGTGTCTCTGAATAATTAATAGTCACTGCTTTTCATAAGCCTTGTCAATTATCTCAAGAAGAAAGATTTTAAATCATTTCAGAGACATTTAAAATTTCCACAGTAAATCCATTAGAATCTGGAATTGTCTCATTTTTCACATTTTTAAGAAAACGAAGTTGTTCATCTATTTCTTCTCCGGAAGAATTATGTTACTAACTTTATTTTGGGAAATTGCATTTTCTTAATTGTTAAAAGCCAACATCTAAAATATCTCTTGATTCTGAATGGAGGTTATTATAAAAATTACTAATGTCATTAAGAATTTGGTTTTAATCTAATTTAAAAGTCTTCTTTCTGAAGTTTCTATTCTACTACACTTTTTATTCTCTAAGACACAATATATTTTGATTTTTTTCACCAGCTTCAGTTCATAGGACACTGCATCTAATGGCCTTACATAATTCCTTATTGTTCAATTTAAATGCTATCCATATAAAAGTCTATTGTACCGTATCCATTTTATTAACTACAATTTATTCCACTTTCTCCCTTTAGTATTTCTTTGTGTAGCCTAAAAGACAGTTCTCTCCCCTAATTAGGTCCATAAAAAAAAATGAAACAGTAATTGCTAGTGAAATTTGGGTCTCGTATATTATTTAATTAATCAATTAATAAATGGCACTGTATATTATTTTGTTTACTGCTTTATTAATTATATCTTTCAAGTGTTTATCAGAGTCTGGATCCTTGAAAAGACTTATTATATTTCCAAAAACCTTTTCGGTTTATGAAGTTAAATTCACAGGTAATAACAGATAGACCCAACCTGCATTCTCGAGTAATTTGAGTGTCAATTACTCAAGTTACAAGGAATTCCAAAATGATGAATAAATCTTACCTATTTTTATTATACTGGCTTTCTTGTCTTTCGAAAAAAATCAAACAAACAAACAAACAAAAAAACCCATAAAACAAGAAAACAACTATATCATTAGCTGAATACGTATTGTCATCGTGTCTTATCTCCTTTTGTCACATCTCTTTCTTTTCTGACTTTGGACAACGTGGCGAAAAGACATTCCACTATCTGATGAAATGACGTTTAACTATTACAGATAAACAAAACACAGAAGGAGCCTGTATCCATAATTTTGGATGAAAAATATAACTCCGTTTTGGACACATCTGGAATCCTGATGGACTATGGTACATTTATTACTTCCGGTTCAGTACCCACAAATATAGTCCCAGTCTATCTTTAGACAATTTTTCCTCTCTCATTTTAGTGGTGATATAAGAGCTAGGTTAAGTATTCTTGGCATTGATTTAAAGGCAAATGTTTATTCTTTATAATATGAGAACTATGGCGTGGTTGTCTGTGTGTATTATGGCGAAAGTGCACAGTGAGTGAAGAGACATTCATGCTGATCCAGAAGTGAAATCTGTTACCGTCACACTTTGCTTTGTTTATAGTCCAGCCTAAAAGACATGACGGACAGCCTATGACAAGAACTTCATGTAGGTTCTCTTTTGATTAACATGTTTCATTAGGATTTGGACACAGCGGAAAGTTAAATACTAAGAAATAAATGTAGATCCTATATAGGTAAAATAATTGTGAACTGAGTCCTAGTACTGGCTATAGTCACATCATTACTATAATAACTTATATACTGAGTGTCTTACATGAACACACAGTGAAAGGAAACATTCCTCAGTTTATTAAAATCCACCTAATAGTTTTAAAGATATGGCCAATTAGTGTCAAACATTTCGGTCGATAGCCTGCCGTAAGTCCTTTATGAAACTCACCATTATGGAAATAGTTGTGACGTCATTAGATCACGTCCAAACTGTACCCTGATACATTCATCTACCGATTCACTGTTGCTGACAGTTCCTTTCTAGAACTGTGAAACTAAAATAACAGAAATATTAAACGATATAGTAAATAATGAAGGTAAATTCAAAGTATGGAGGTACACAAAGAACCAATTAATGGAGCTGTCTAATGAATCCAGCCAACTTGGGTAACACACATCTTTGCACAATGCCGTGATAAGGATTATTGACTCCTTATGCAAAGGCAAAATTTTCTTTAAGATACTCTGAGATGTTGCTAAAACATGTACTTCGTAACACGAAATAAAAGTACACCCAACTTATCTCCAAATTAACGTGCATTAATAAAAATAAACCGAGTTACCTTCAACTGACGACAACCTGTCACATGACTTTAGTGATTAAACCAGATCGTGGTACAGAATAGTATGTGTGTGTGTTGGATATTTAATATAGCTTTAACAATCTCAGCCATATTACTACGATATCTGCAGTATGGCAGTATACAGTGATGTTGAGCACTTTGGCATCATGCTGCAAACATGTAACATTGTGTCCCACCCAGTTACATTATTATGAAACATGGCCAACCAGTCCTAACACCAACCTCTTAAACCTGCATGCGAAGCAAAGCAGTTGCTAGTACCATTTTTATAGGTCTTTGGTATAGGTACGGAATATTACTACTATTACATGTTAATAGTTACAAATGTAACAACCTCCAAGCTTTGGGGAAAGTCATCGATTGATGAAAAAAAGTGACAAATGATCCTTCACAAGAATTCTAAAAAACAAATATTTCCTTAAATACCATTATGTTCTACACAATATCTAATAAAATTGATGCTATGTCATATGCAGTTTCTTTCCGTTTGAAATATTTATGTTCATTAATCCACAAGAACCATCTAGAAGTCTTGTCCTCAGACAAACTCTCTCTCTCTTGACAGGGAAATGTAATGTACAATGTTGTAAATGTCCAATGGGTCTCTGCAGGGTCAAGATAGGAAATGTAATGTTAAAAGTACACCTACTATCTAACACATGGTTGGAGTGACCAACACCCACTCATCTACTGGCCACATAAGGTAGGTTGTAAAAAAAGAGGTATGAAATAGAATTTAAATCCCTTACAAAAAAAAGATAACTTCCCTATTATCCCCTTATAAACAAAGATAACTTCCCTATTCCCCAATAACTTCCCTATTATGCCCTTATTAACATAGTACAATATTATCCCCCAAATTATTCCCCTTATAAACGAAAGTAACACTCCCTGCAACAAGTATAATTCCTATAACTCAATTAAGTTCATGGAGAGGAAAAAAACGGTAGAAGTATGCACATTATGCATGCAAATATACTTATACACTATTATACATCAAGTGAAAAATGAGAAAAGAGTAACAGTGCTTAAACACGTACATAAGCATAACCTTCTATAGATTGTTGTGCATATATTTTCACAGTTCAAAAGTTACATTTCAAAATCATTCATTAGGCGGTATTTAAGTTGTGACTAATACTGATGATGATGATGATGAATGAATTTAAATGCAAATGACTGATGGCTATGACAAATTAAATCTGAAAACAAAACATTTTAAAATTAAAAACTTTTATTAGCAACTTATAAACAAGAATTTACAAAAAGTATAACAGGACACGGCTGATATAAAAACTTCAATTAGCATACGATCTCAAATACTTGATGTATAAAATATTTGTTATTTTATTTTGAAATCATTCGCTATATAAAACTGAGACCTCCTCACATCCCAGTAAAAAAGTACTGATATGAAAATTATTTTGGAGGTAATGCCATTATACGGGCAGTTAATTTTTCTATAATACACAGACCTTTCTGGTATTGCGAAGTTAAAATAAAGCATGTTTGTTACAAGGAAGGAAAGAAATATAATTTCAACAAATAGTACTGACAGTAGCACATATCACCTGTACTCAGAATATTGGTGGCAAGAAATTTAACTTCGAATATACTGGCAAAAATAAATAAAACAAAGGCAGTGCTTGGTATTCCAAAATTAAAGTGGGCAGGACTAGAATTATTCCACATGAACAGGACTGTCTTTGCCTATGGAGCCATCTAATTCAGGGATAACTGACCAATGAAGACTATTGAACAATGGGATTCAGAGAATGAGAGGGAAGTGGGATTCAGAGAATGAGAGGGAAGGTTAAGCAAGTCTCTTCAAGTACATGTAGGTTGAGTGGGGGGTGGGGGGATGGGGCAACTTTACTGCAAAATCAATGACAGCACTTAAACACGAGTTTGTTAATGGCACTTGTGACTAGGATGTAGGACTGTGAAATTAAACTCCACTATTTACATTGTGATGTTGAGATAAACTAATGTAGGAAATCTTTAATGTATCAATATTACTAATGTTAGTAAGATTCAATACGAACTAAGAGGTTCTCAGAAATCAGAATAAAGCTTGCCTTGTGTTTTGAAAAGTACATACTGATATAGACTGGTCTTGTACTTACTTTTACAATAATTACTGGACTTCTAACTAATAAATAACCAATATAGAACTCTTTAAGAAAATTGTTCAATTTCATAAAAGATGGAGAAGAAAGACCATATTCATAACAAAGATCTTAAGAGAAAGTAACAATTATAACATTTTGATAAGAGAAAATGCCCTTTTTGCAGTCAAAGTTAACATCTGGAACCAAAATTGCACTCTAGGTGAGTGTCTGCCAACTAAAGGACTACTTTATTCTCATTGATTCTGAATCATTTCAATATAGTTGTTCTTTTAATAGACAAGGGTATTAGGATAGGTAAAAAAGATATCAAGCAAGAGTACCAAAAGCAAAGATCGTTATAAAGAATTATGAAATATCTCCCTGTAAACAGATTGTTCTATACGATCAACTTTAATGGCATTTGTCAATGTAAACTTAAAGTACAATGCATATTATCTGGGGATAGCATTTGAAAATAATGAAATTAACTGGGTGGTTTAATGAATTTATCACATATAATAGTTCAATGCCCTAACGATTCAAAATAAAAAAATATACTTGCATGTGATAAGATTATTCAAAACTCACACAATGCATTGCATCGAAAGATCTTAATCTTGCTGTTGACAAAACACATGTAAATAAACCACAATATTCTTCCTCGTTATGAGTATTTTCAATCAGCTGTACTTTTCAAACGTCATAGCGGATGATGACATCCTCATTGTGTTCTATGGGCTCTGAAAGAGAGAGACTGATGAGAAGATCTATACACAAACAAAAACTGGATCATTTGTTCTATACATAAGTAAAAAACGATTGACATTAGTCAACTGTGGTTGGAAACTTACTAAGCATGTATCCTTATCACATACTCTCAGATGATTTCTAAGTTATGCAAATAGAGCAACAAATATACCATATATGTCATGTTTTGGATTAGCTCATGCGAAGACGTGCTGTGACAATGCATCCTAATTAGACCAGGTCTAATTCCTTTCAAATCAGAACACTAAAGTTTGAAGTTGATCTAATCAGTATATTCGAAAAGTGTATTAAAATTATGCAATGAAATTTAGTGGGGTTTTTTAAAATTAAAATGCAAACTTAGATATCTGATCAATTATGAAAGTTACCCTCGAACCTTTGTACAGAATTTGGACAATTTCAAATGCAATAAAAGTCTTTAAAGAGAAACATGAGACAAAAGTTCCAATAAAGTGATTTGCAAAATACTGTCATTAACGTCAGTGGTCGCAAATTGGTATGATCATGTAGGGTTTGTCAGAAAAACTGTTTTGTAAGGACACTTGTTACTCAGCTGAATAAGATTAAAAATATTTGTAAAATAATTAAAAAGTACAAATTTGAAATCAGATATTTATTTCTATAAAAATTCATATTTTTTCAAAATAATGAGTTCTTATCTTTTTCTGTGACCTTAATAATCAATTTCTACCCTTTTCCTCCAAATTTTTTAAAAAATTTTAATGTGTTTAGTTTTTCTGTGACTTTAATTTGCTTCTGTAAGTCTTAAAATAAAACAAACAAAAATTTCTTAATCTGATGCATTTAAGAATGACTGCAGACAAAAAGTATTTACAAACTGTTTAAAGTACATGTTTATTGCATAGCTTCATACTTTTCCCTTTTCCCCACAACAAATCCAAGACCTGTAATTTGTGTAAGCTAGAAGACAATATGTTTTAAGGGGATTTTTTGAAGCTAATGTACAAATAATCTCTCATCAGCAAATTTTGTCTTTTACTCGTGCTATTTTTGTTTTTAGTTTTTATTGTACGAGGTATTTTGCATAAATGGTTTCTTAGATATGCATGATTTATTATTGAATGCCATGTTCAAATATGGCTCTAACATGTCAAGTCAAGTTGCGAGAAATTATTTTTTAAAAAAAGGAAAGATAGAATGATAGCATAATATTTGTAACTAATAGTTGGCATAACCCAAAATGGTCAGCAAAAAAATGGAACTCATAGACAGCTTATCCTAGTCCATGAATCACAAATTTACTTTGTCCTCTAGACAAATTACTGAATTTCCACTAAAGTATAAGCATAAATGTAAAAGTATCAAAACTGAAGCAACCATTTTGAAATAACAGAAGAGAAAGACGAAAACATTCAAGCAAAAGCAGAAGTAAACATAATGAACAAGAATATGCAAGAAACATAATGATAATCAATCAGATCTATAAGTGTGCTGAATAAAATATTGATTTTGTTTAAAGGTAAATTCATTAACTGAATAAGAATAAAAAGTACTCTCATTTATTTTCATAATTACTATACGTCATAAAAATAATCCTGCTCACTTTGTACAATGAACACCTTCTCGCTGTGTCCCCTACTGAAGTTCTTGGTTCTACAGACATAATGGCCATAGTCTCCATCTCCCAGATGACCTTTCCGGATGGTCATAGAGACAAAAAGAGTATTATAGTCTTTTATCATATCTTTATCAGTGACCACTTCATATTTCCAGTCAGAACGGATTAGTAAGTTATTATTTTGAAACACCCACTCCAACTCCCCATCCATAGGATATGCTGCTACTGCGCAGTGCAGTGTCACTTCCTGTCCCAATGAAGCATTAACTGTGTTTTGGAAAACTTCAACTTCAGGTCCAACTTCAAAAAAAAGAATAAGCAAGTAGGGAATTGTACAAACAATTTAGATGGCAACGGATGCACTTGTTTGGATTTAACAATGGCATTTTTAAAAACTTGTCACATTTGCAATAAGTCCGAAAACCAAATGGCTGGTTCTCTGTCTTCATAAAATGATGGGAAGATATTGGACAACTCAGTTGAGAACTAGTGTATTCTTGATTCCAGATATGACAGAATAAGCCAACATTTATCCCTTATAAAACATTCTTTTTAGAGATCATAACTCCATCAAATGATGCAAATTAGACGTCTCGCATTCAATCAAGAACCAGATTCAACATTCTGGTATAAATCCTTGCAATTACGCTTAAAGCTGAACATTGCACATGTCAGAAATAATTTGTAAGATTTAGATAAAATAAACTTAAATGTGCCATCCTGAGTTGTGAGATTACATAAAGAATAAATCTAAATATCATATTATATGTTTTTAAAGCAAAGACAGGAAGACTTGTACAACACAGAGCGACAGAGAAAAAGTGACAGGATAAGTACAGGTGACATGGATTCGGATCTCTTTGCGTTCGTCTCGAACTGTATTTGATGCCAAGCATACATATATGTTGTCATAGTAACGTGTGATATTATGAAGTAGAAGTCTGTTTCCTTCTGCTCCACTATCTGAAAAACAATGAAAGTGAATAGAATCAAATCAAAATGACTTTCCTAGATGTTGCATTGAAGATGTTTTGACTGAACGTTGAAGATAGACCTTATTCCCCAATATCAACCATATTAACTTATTAAGTATGATGGTTTATGCAAGATCTAAACATTTCTGACTGTCTCATGCTATCAATGGTTAGTGGGATAATTTAGCTTAAAAGTGCATGTCATGGATATTTAATCTAGGCCGTTTTAGGCAGTTTTCATGACTCGAGTCTGTGTGTTGTCACATGGGAACCCCACATTGCGAAGCATAACTGTTGGACAGTTATCAAGTTATCAAGTTATCAAGCGTGAAATTTTTCTTGATTGTCTTCTGATTTCATGCATTATTCAAAATGGGAAGGAGGTGTGTTGCTGGATGTAGCAGTATAAATATATCCTTGCTGTTTCAAAACCACCATATAAAGAGAATATCGTGAACAAGCAATTTTGATGCAAGTTAGAAGTCAAATGAATATTCAATGTATCAAATCAATGAATTATTTTGCGAGAGAGATGCAATATTATACTGAGCTCACAACTGCTGAAAGATATGCAAATCCATACTATGTTTTCACAATACATGCAGTGTTTCTCGCCAAAACTATATAAACAATACCATATATTGGATGCGAATATTTCATATACAGCTGCTATCGAAAAATAAATGCAGGATCATTTTCTCTTAGTAAAGTTGCTAAAAACTGTGCTACATGTTACTGAATTATTCTAAAGTAACAATAATTGGGAAAAGATGTAAAATTAAACCGTGAGAATAAGAGAGTCAAGGAGGGAACAAGAAGAGAAAGAGAAGGACTAAAATGAGTTAAATGAGTGGGTGCGAAATGTGTATGACCTCCCACCAGCAAGTAATCACTGACAATTACAAGTTGTTGTTAGCCTGCATTCTTGGGGCAATGACGTGGGGAGAGATCAGGTGAATCATGCCAATTTTCCCCCATTATTCATTCGGTGATACATTTAATTAAGCTTGAATGGATATATATTAAGTAACTATCAAATTTCTGCTTTTAGTTGCTGGGATACAATTGGGGCCATTCGATACAATGCTCAAGTCAGATCATGATGGCTTCACGCAATATATATGAATCCTTTCTTAAATCGGGTCCTAAAACTATCAATTATCAACAATCCAGTTATCAAACGTCTTCTGTTAACTGCTGATACTGTATTTGGAACTGATATATACAACGCTCCAAGTCATATGGCTTCATATACATGTAATATCAGTAACACCATTCCCAAACCGGGATCTGAAACTGACATCCTGTCCACTTAAGTAAGGTCCTTGTTAGGATACATAAAGCTACAAATGCAATGAGCCCCATTACATCAAACTGTAGCTGGCTCAAAGGTGTGTATTGGGAAACTTCATGATAGTATGCAATTACTGATTAAGGACTGCATGCATGGTTCTTATTTCTACATAAATAGTATATTTTCTGTTCTTTTTCTTCATTGTAAATATCAGTGATTGTTATATGGAATGTATTGTTTATAAAAGGACGGGCCAGGAATTGTCCTTTGCCTGGTATGTGGGGGTGGGGTGGCAGGGGAAGGGTGCACAAAGCAAGGGGACTCAGGAGGCAAAGCCTCCAGAAACTCCTGCATTTTAAGCATAAAGGTGGCTTACTGTAGGAAACATTCTGGCTGTTACGCTTCCACTGGGGAATAGTGTTAGTTCAAATTTCTTTTGTTATGTATATTTAATTTAAATTGTGTGCTTTACGTTTCTCTGTCAATGAAGGTAGAGTTTTGGCCTACCTGAATTGTGAAGTAATGTCTACCTGAGTTTTGTCATTGCTATAAGTGGAAAACAAAATGTTTACTGAAACTGAAGTTGAAGGCCTGACCTTGCTTATGAATTAATTAATTTTTCCAAAAGAAATGATCAGTTTTCCAGAACATTCTGTTGCATCATGAGTCAGGTGACACTTTGTACACAAGGAGACTAAGTAAACAATTATTCATTCCTGTTTCACATCTGCCATTATGAATCTATCATCAGAGCTTTTAGTTGTGTTAAGATACAATTTGATAGGAATCATTTACCTAAATTATTCAGTGGAATTACAGAATGCTCATTGACTTCTTGGACTAAAACACTACTTTGGAATTATTGTGAATTCATTCAAAGACATTCTGATTATATTGTGATGCATCAAGACATTAGGCACATCAGCACATTCAAAATTACTTGAACTCATTTGAAACATTCTATACTTTTGGACTTGTGATACAACATTTAGGATTATATGGGATTTTAATTCACAATACTGTGTTTTTTGAATTTTCACTTTTTCTTATAGGGGAAGTGACTTATATGTTCAATTTTACTAAACATGTTGATTTTGCTTCTTTCTATTACTTAGTTTATGACCATAGAATCATAACACTTTGAATAAACTAAACACATAATATTCGTAGAAGTTGAGGAGTAGAGATAATATTTTCAAGATGTCCACCATGACATCCATACTGAGGGTCAATTTGCATCATTTTCCTTTAGGACCAACTAGACACCACAACTTTTCTAATGAAAATCCCATGTCAAAAAGTCTAGTTAAGAACAGCAGCAATAAAAACGTTTTCAAGATGGCTAACATGATGGTCATATTGGACATAAGATCGGCAGTATTTTAATTTGTAACCAATAGGACATTATAAGAAGTCATCTAGTGAAATCCAGGTGTCAATATGACTTTTTGTTCAAGTGGAGTAGTGATAACAAGATTTTCAAGATGGCTGCTGTAGAGGCAATATTCAAAACCAGATCAGCAACATTTTCATTTAGAACCAATCAGACTTCATAAGAAGTCTTTCAGTGAAAACCCAATGTTCATACACCATTCATTTAGAAGAATTAGTGCTAACAAAATCTGGTGGCCATATTTAGACATCAGATCGGCATGGACCATTTTCATTTAGGACCAATTAGACACCATAAGAAATCTTCTGGTGACAGTGCCAATATGCCTTTACATTCAGAAGGAGTAGCAACAAGATTTTCAAGATGGTTGACATAGCAGATATATTGGAAATGAGATTATCACCACTTTCACTTAAGACCAACTAGACGTCACAAAACATAGTTTAGTGAAAACCCCATTTGATATGCCCGTCCATTCAAGAGGAATAGCAATAACAAGATTTTCAAAATAGTTACAGTGGTGGCCATACTGGATATCAGAGCTGAACCATTTTCATTTAAGAACAACTAGACCATGGGATGAATGTGCATGCAAAGTTTCATGGCAATCTTCCCAGTATTATAAGAGGAGCAGTGACAACAAACTCGTGCTACTCGACGGACAGGCGACAGACGAAGGAGGAAAGACCATCCCATAAGCTCTTCTGGTTTATGACCAGTAGAGTTAATAAATAGCATATTTTATAATATTCCATTATTTCTTAATTCCTGGATACTTCTTTTATGCTGATACATAAATAATCCACATATATACTGTTTGAAATGTGAAATAAATACTGGTGATTTGGTTACTCTGCTTAAAGGAAACTAACAAAGAAAGCACGGTCCAAGACATTGCAAATGCTAACAGGTTCAGCCAAGTTTGTCATCTTTTGACTTGAAATCAATCAAACTTCTGACTGAACGCATTCCACCTGCCTAAGTGTAAGACAGTGTATTCTTCCTACTTCTGTCTTTCTCTGTCTCTCTTAAAATGTTTGGATTTCAAAAGGTTACCAACCGATATCTGGAGTGCAGAGAGTGAACTTTCATTGCTCAGCATTATGTAGTCAGGACAAGCTGCTGTATTTTTCTTCAGGTCGAGCAATACTATCTTTTAACAACTTGAATACCTCTTTGCTTCTTAATCACTTATGTTTAATGACACCAAAAAGAACTAAAGTTCGTAACATATAGGTAACAACCAGATAATGCAAATTAATCTTTTCTTTTCTTTATGCCGAAAAATGTGCCTAGCGTGTCTCAAAGACAGTGCCTATGTTTTTCTTACTTCACGAACATTAATGATAAATTATTAATAAGAATCAAGTTTTGCCTCTATTGTAACTGTCTTTCTGTTTTTCATTACTTTTAAATTGTGCTGTTGAGGTGACTTAGTATAATACAGGATTATTAAGCAGGGTTACCAACCTTGTCCTATTCCGTCAGTTTGATGCGGAGATTTCCAGAACCAGCGTACATTTGGAGTCGGGAAACCAGTTGCATTGCACCACAAAGTGCCTGTGTCTCCTTCGTTAAATGTCGTTTCATGTGTCTCGTGTATCACTGGTGGAGCTGCAAAATTAGTTATAAGAATTACCACACATACATAAGTGTATCTAATTGAGTAACTATTTGTGCTTTTATCATAATTCACACTTCGTGAAAGAAGGTAATTGCACTGCAACACAAAGAGTGTATCTTAGTCTTTCAAAATTTAAGTTGGCACAAGGAATACTTTTCATTTAGAGATCATTCTGAGGAAAGACCTAAACAGCTATGTTCCCCACCTTTACCAGCTATGTACACACACACATGCACACACATATAAACACACACAAGGAAAATAAAAACTCATTTTATACAATGATATAAATGTATGCGACGATCTTGCTCCTAGATACTGCATATGCAGTCTCTCTCCATCTCTCTCTCTCTCACACACACAGACACACACACTGACAAAAAAGAGGGTATAATCACTTTCAACCACGAGGTCGACCTGCTCTATGACATCGTTCCCAACCCTACACGAGTAATCACCGGCGTCCCCTAATTGTACGTGCTGTATGTGCAGGTTCCACTCTCCATCATAAGGTTGCATAATGCTCATCCGCTTCTGGTAGACGGCCATAACGTGCAGTGCCATGCTTAGAATGGTATGAGGGTTCCTGAACCATCTCACCTATTACCATAATAGAAATTCCACAGATGATCTGAGATATATGAAACGAGTTCAATATCATTTTTGGAAGTCACTGCTTGCAAAGATCTGAATGTAACAGTCTTACAAATTTCATTTCAATAAAACACAAATTTAAGATTATATTTATATTATGACAACCTTTGATATATTGCAGTAGAATGAAACTGAAGTACGTTCGGATGCCTCGGACATAACGCCCTTTACTTTAATAATGGCACTGCATATAATATAAACAATATTATCATATGACCATATTGATATGACGTTATGTAAAACCTTCCATACTTTGTTTACGTGGCGTGTATTTCCTCCAAAAACCTAAGTTAACAAAGATATATGATTCTACCCGTCCAGGCTGGGTCAGCTGCCTTTATAGTGTTTTTAAGGAATGCCCATATATCTCATTTCCTTTGCATGATAGATAAAATAAAATTACTGACAGAACCGTTAAACAAAAAAAATAAACAACCAACCATTAATAACATCATCAAACTAATTTTTTAAATAATTAAACCACGATATAGTGCACAGAGATGACGCTGAGGTATATTTGGATGCCTTGAACATGACGCTCTAGGCTTTTTTTTATTTCCTGACATTTATGATATCATAAAACTGTATTACGTGTGCAATTGTAAGCATTAATAATGCTTTCTTGGGGTAAGTAGGTATAGGTTATTAACTGAGTACTGACAACAAATTGGACCCCAGATCATGTAACGCATGACACCCGAGCTTGCGTGGGCATTCAACGCCATATGAACGAAGCCCAATTTTGGTTATGCTCAGTCAATAACCTTTTTTCATTACATATTTAAAAACAACTATATTAATCATTCTGTTACGTTATTGCAATAACACTATTGTAAAAAATAAACGTTTCAACATTTTTTTGAAAATTTTACGTGTACTTTCTTTTATGAATGGAACCTGAACACCGCGAATTAATAGACATTACTCTGCTGCTATAAAAGATCGCGCATACGTTGGGTTACTGTCATTCAACACTGAAAGAAACTTAGTTCAATAACAAGGATGCAATGTCATGTAACCAACGAAATATAATGAAATATTGATATCAGGAAAAAATGATGTACTACATCAAAGAAAATTTAAGACACCATTATGAAAAGATAAGCCAGAAAAAATTCCGTCTAAGGTTATCGTTTTAATTGTCTCCGTGCTGCTATCTTAGTGGCGGGTCAGTTTGAAATTGCAGTGTGTCATGAATGTTGCCATTGGTTTGGGAGAGTACCACAAAAAAGGGTACTGATTCATTTTGGAGGAGCTTCTGATTGATTAAATATCTTTTACAAGATAAATCAATACCACTCCGAGTGATTTCAATGCACTGTTTACGTCCAAAATAAGCTTTTAATTGATACAGTGTATCAAAGCTATCTCTCTCTCTCTCTCTCTCTCTCTCTCTCTCTCTCTCTCTCTCTCTCTCTCTCTCAGAAAAAGAATGACCATGCAACATCAAGAAATATTATCTAACGTTGTGCCAAATATAAAAATCTCTAAAGGGAATCGTATGAGTATTGGTTTTTATTTATGTATTAAAAACACTAGACCCAAGGTCATGTGGCACGGATTGTCCGAGCTTGCGAAGGCATTCTATGCGACATTAATGACGGCCCAATCTTTCTTTTAATACTTAGTCAAAACCTTTTTAATTATATACTTAAAAAGAAGCAGATTAATCATTTTAATATGTTATTGGAATAACATAAATGAAATAAATTGATATTTCAATATTTTATTTGACATTTTATATCCTGTTCAATTAATTAATGAAACATGCATTAATAAGAGCTTCTTTACTGCTATGGAGGCACACGCGTGCATGGGGTGATTCTCATTCAGCAGTTATCTATCTATAAATACGTTGACGCAGTCACACATGACTATTAAGCAACGGGTGGTGTGTGGTCAAAGATAAAGTAAAGATGGTGGTGATAGGTCAGTCAGAAGAGTAATAATAAAGCAGGCAGAAATAAGTAAAAGAGTGTCATTGTACGTTTTAGTCCCTTCATACTCAGACCAATCCGGCTACCGTCGCGGCAATGACATAATGAACCTCAACCGGCATAGCCCTAAAATTCACTAGGTCTTACTTGTAGCTGATTAGTTCATTAGAATGTGATTTTGGAAAGCTCCTGCTTGTGAGGTACCAAGTCAGGAGCTTCTGCAATTATTGATGGTAATTTGTTAATTTGTTAACGATACCATGTTAGTTAAAGAGGATGGAATGTCATATAGCCAAAGAAACAACAACGAAATATATATTGATATTTGGAAAACGTGACGCAATAAATTAATAAAAATTAAAGACACCATTAGCAAAAGATGCGCCAGAAAAAGTCGATCAAAGGCATCGTGATTGTCTCAGTGCTGCTGGCACGGTTGAAGGTAAATTTGAAACCACAGTGAGCGTCACGATTCATTCCAGGATATTTTAGTCCATCGGTCTTGGATAATACTTTTAAAAAGGATATAAATTCATTTTGGGGTTGGTTGTGATTCATTAAATTCCGAGTAAAGGATAAAACAATGCCATTCATAGTGGATGAAAGTGCATTGTTTAGGTGAAATATCAGTTGTTGACTTATATCAAAGAACAGTCTAACACTCCTCTCTCTCTCTCTCTCTCTCTCTCTCTCTCTCGTACTAACAGCAGTAACTTGCGATCACTAGCTGTCCGTCTATTTTCAGTATTTTTTAAAAAAAAATATTTTGTATATTTTCCTTGCAATTTAAATCTTTGGATGCATTCAATTTTTTACTTAATTTGTATGATGGTTTTATTATGCATGATAAATCTATTCATTCTCCAGCATTGGTGTCAGGTAGAAAGGGTTACAAACTTTGCTTACCTCTGGTGGCCAGCTGATTTATAACGTGATCAGTGTTCCACGCCGCCCTCGCCATTTTAGTGTAGTCGAAGCCATACGTAGCACTCTGCGCCAAAGTCGCTAAATGTGCCACTTTATGATATACTTCATAAATAATCCTATTAATTTAACATTGTTGCCATCGGTCAATGCCCAGTGGTATTAACTGGAGTTAAATATGAATATTCACCGCTTCCTTATGCGGAAATTACGTGCCTGCGTTCGAAGAATTACTCTTTGTCCACGTCGAAATATAAATGGCATCGAACGCTGACCGCGTCCAAAATTTTGTCGTTTCCAACGTATTGCTTGAGATGAGTCAAGGAGATATAGATTTATTTCTTCAACCATTTGAGGAAGAGAGAAAGGTGGAGACAGATCTACACAAAAATCCAGGTGACGTGGAAAATTTCACTGAAAATCAGAAAAAGCACAATACCAAAGCGGCGACGCAACGAGATGTAAAAAAAAAAATTGTTCAGCGATGGTTCTGGGATGTGAGCCTAGGACAATAGAAAACATTCATCCCACCTCCATTTCTATACGCAAACATGACCGCTCTGAATATATGAACCCACTTCACTGCAGGCATTGAACAATTCTACTGAAAGAGATTTAAAAGATAAGGGATACACACATACACACATTCACTTTGGGATAGGGATTTTCACAAAGCAGGACAAACTCTGAAAGCAAAACAAAAAAAGAAAAAATGAGCTTGAAAGTCAGGGAAAGGCAGCCTAGCTAATACTAGTGAGACGTTCTCTAAAGAATATGAGGACGAGCTTTTTGAAGCTAACCAAATGAGTTTTGGAACTCCAAAGTACTGCAATGTATAGTCTTTTACCTTTTTTTAAAAGCTGATTAGATTAAAAGGTTGAGGCGAGCATTGCAAACCGCAGTTTGGAGACATACAATTAAAAATAACACCCGTTGGGGAAGAATACCTGGATTAAAATGAAAAGGAGAGCAAAATTATTGATTCAATCAATGACTTCTGAGCCACGGCGCCAAAAATATTTTCGATTGACATGCAGAAGGAAAAAGATCTAATTGCTCTTTTCAAAGAGTTCTGCCGCCGACGTCCACCACAGGCCAAGAGTTACATTAGCCGCCTATAGAAGACACCAGTACCAGAGAATCCACTGTCTGAGACTGAGGATGTTTCGTGTTTACTATAACTCTCATCAAAAATGAAATATATATATA